>VZZY01012707.1:125135-152335 GCA_013400335.1 Eurystomus gularis
TACCGCGGCCCCAGGCGCGCAGGGTGCCCGCCGGGGCCTTGGGCGTGTTCGGGTGCCGGGCCTGTGGCAGCTGCCCCGGAGCCGCGCGTTGCGCTGCACGTAGCGCTTGTCCTGCTTGGCTTGGTGGAACTCAAACCTTGTTGGGTCTTTGTCTTTTGTTTTAGTTCTTCTGCCTGCTGGGAAAATTTACCTTTCTGACAGAACAGCGGCTTAATAAAGATAATCGCTCTCTTAAGTGATTTGCGGGAGTGACTGCCGAATGAGAAGCCGTTTTTCGGATTTCAGCGAGCTAGAGAAGCATGGATGCGCTGGACTGCACGAGAGCAGCACCTGCCGCTTACGGCGCAGTTTATCGCCCACCACTGCATCGTGAAAGCTTGGAAACCATTCAGCCGAGGGATGAAAGCAGTCGGAATATACCTGCCTACGGGCATCCCACTGCCATTCAGCCTTATGCAACAGGTCTGTGAAGCTGAGGGTCAGTTTCAGCTTCATCATCAACTTTCAAGTCAGTTAGTTTCGTATCTGTACATTGGCCCTTGGTAGCAGGAACAAGAGCAAGTTAAACATTAGAAACTACCTTTTGCAGCCTCTCACAACAGGCACTAGCCAACTTTGTGAGGTCTTATCACAAAGTCTAATATCCTGTATTTTGCACAAAATTCCTCAAACCTTAATTGTGGAAACTACTTCTATTAGAAGTGCAAGATGAAAATTTGATGCTACTTGTTGTTGAGGGAAGATGAGTAATGTTTGTCAGTACGCTGCTGTTCAGGTCAACATAAGGATAACTAAGGTAATTTTCACTAATGTTAAGAAATGTAGCACTAGGGAGGAAGTTATTTAATATGTTATTGTAAGGCTGAATCAGTAGCTGGAAGAAAATCTCATGGATTTGTTAGTGTTGAGGACCATGAATTCTGTCATACAGCTATGTTGTGTGGTACACACCGACCAGAAAATCGTAATCACATTATTTTGAGAAGCAGTTGATTTGCATGTCTTGAGTTTCATTTCTGAGCAGGTGTGGGTAGTGAGCTTTGTCGTAATTGTTACAGATTTTTAAAAATTATTATTGTTAAAATGTAGGGACGCATATGATGAAATCATTCATGTTTGTCTTTACCCAGTAGTGTGAAGGAGAAAATTGCCATTTCTGACATGGCGAGTCCATTTGTTTAAAAAAACCCAACCAACACCCTCTCCACCTCCCCAGCTGTCTAAGGTGTAAAAATACAAGATGTCCGCTGTCCTCATCACTAAAAAAAGTAGTCATCCATCAAAACGGGAAAATGAAATAGCAAATTAAGTCATCTCCCAGGAGATATATTTTCCCAGAGTCTTCATGTGATCATGCTGCTGAGTCAAAGACATATGTCCTCTTCTAACTAGGAAATTTAAAATTAGTAGACAATTATGGGAATCCTTCACTTCCCTTCTTTTTAATGGTCATCTTGTGGGAAAGTGCTGATGTAGGGAATGTCTTTTGCACCCAATTAATTTACAACAGAGCCAAGAGCATCAACATGAAACTGAGCATTCAGCTACCACTTCTGAGAAATGCTGGCTGCTGTCTGCAACTTCATTTTTCATTCCTAAAGAAGAAACTGATTGCATAAGAAGGGAGTGGAGGAAATGCACGGATCAGGAGACTGGCAGGGTCTATAGAGATAATACACTTGACATCTGTAAGAGGAAGAACATTCTGTTATTTAGATGTGACACAGGCACTCAGCTGTCAAAACACAGGCAAGCTTAAATGTACTATGGGCAGAAAGGTAGCTATCCAGGAACCTCTACTATGGAAAACTTGGAGGGGGATTCAGAGGACCTAAAACTTGGGCTTCAGGGCCCACAAGAATATTTAAATATTTACACTCAACTTGTGGATCCAGCATATTAAAGGTTTGAAAACCTTTGAGTACAGTCAGTTTCATTTTTCTTTAATTGCAAGTAGGAAGTTGTTACGAGAACCAAGTGGTTATGCTGGGCAGAACTAAAAGATGCACCTTCATGGTTTTTTGTTGCTTGCCCCTCTTCCTGTGTTTCAGTTTCTTAGCAATGCTCTTCACCAATTTTCAGGTGTTCAGAGGGGTAATGAATTTTCCCAGAAAAAAGTTAACTTACAAGTAACTATACATATGTTAATATGTGTCTATGCTTTACTACATTACTTCGTAGCATTTAGATGGCTTTATGTAATTAGAGGTTTAAAGGTTGCAAGATAGCAAGCATCACTGCATCACGTGCTATTTCTAGAGATAAGATTGCTATCTTAAGTTTGTGAGAAAGTACATGACATATTAAAGCAGGTGAAACAATCACTGATCAGTAGCAAAGGTTGACAATGGACAGTGGAGCCCTCATTTTGGATTTCAATTCCTTTACTTTGAGATATAGAGCTCTGAGCTGGAGTCACTAAATCTTAATTTTTCTCAGGAACTTGAATGCTATGCTACCCATACAAATTAATTATCTCATTTGTCTCTCCAGCCGTAAAGCAGAAGTAATAGTATTTTTTCACTCCTTACTAATGTGTGGCTAGTTAACACAGTTTGTATATACCTTTTGAAGAGAACTGTAATACTATTCAGTAAACAAAAATGAAAACTTCCTAGGCCTTCCCTTATTGTGTCTATTCTGTGGTGATTTATCTTTGATAGTATTAATATGAGGATCTTTTCCTTCCAAAACTGTGTGGAAAGATTTAGTGTTAAAATGAGGATCATATCAAGGTTGGGTGTTGATTTGGAATACGGGCTACTCTCAGTTAATAAATAAAGTGTGCCTAACAAAACTGGAATCCAAAGCAGTGATGAGTACAGGATATATTAAAATGAGTCACAAACAGGAATTGATACTGATTTGACTACTTGTAATTGCTTTAGGACAGATGAAGAGAAAGTGGGAAGAAAGACTGAAGAAAGTGGAAGAACTAGCATCTTACTATGAAAGAAACCCTCTTTCTCCCGTTTATAGACCAAACCTGTCCAAACCCTTTCTGCCATCTTCTGTTTGGAAAATATTTTGTCGGCAGGCTGAAGCTTTCAATTATGTAAAAACCTGCAAAGAGGTAAGTTACTTATTAGGTGAATGTTTCTACTGTTCAGGTACTTTCAAGGCTGAACTTAACTAAAAGCTTGGTTGCCAGTGAAGTCTCTATCAGATTGCAAGATATTTTATTTTCTGGTTTTTTTTTTCTTTCTCCAAATCTTGAAACAGCAAGTATTTTTTTGTCTTTGTAGACTATGCTACACTAGTGGTAGCTCTACGAAGAACTAGTTCTAATATACAAACTGATATGTGATGTTAACCTCTAATAGTGAAAGTGCTTTTTGGTAACGTCGTAGTGATAGATTTGTTTCTTGTGATGAGGAGCAAGCTGTCAGGGTTGGCAGGAGAATGGGAAGGTAGTTAGTATTGAGTAGGAAGAAAGAGGAAGAAAAAACTGAGGAAGAAAAAGAGATAAACAGGGCAGAGACAAAATAAAACCAATACAACTTTCCAATGGCCTCAGCAAGTTTAGATGGCAAGAAGTGATAAGCCAAATAAATGTTATGCAAAATTTATCCTCTGTTTCCAGTTTAATACTTTTCAAATTGATGGCTGCTTTTAAAGAAAGTACTGACTTTTTTCTCCACGCTGTTTTAGGTGTTTAACTAATCCTGACAGTCTGTTTTCCAAAATGCACTCTCGCTGGCTTGGCATCGGTTTTTTGGGGTGTTTTCTTTTCAGATTTCTGCTTTTGGATTTAAATAATACAGTCTAAAGAATATTTGCTATAAAGCCATATGCTGCTATCCTGTCCATGAGGCTGTTCCTTTCAGGATATTGTTCCACCTCCTGTTAGATGCACCTGCCACTGATCAGAAAAAAAGACTTTACAGAGAAAACAGAGTTTACATCAGTGCGCAGCAAAGAAATGCTTCAGATTTTTACTCATGTAACAATCAGAATGATGTTCTTAAAAACAGATGCTACTTAGCTTGAAAAAGGATAAGTGATCTACTTATAGTTTTATAGGATTTACTAACCTTTAGTCATTACGAAATTAATATCAAATAGGAACTTCTGAAGACTTTAACTGGTTATTTGAATTTAAAAAAAAAACCCTTCAATGTTTTTATTTTTAAAGGATGTTCATGTATTTGCCTTAGAAAAGAACGCACAAAGTGGACAGAGGTTTTACCTTGTGACAACATATAAAGAGCTGTGGTTTTATTACACGTGAGTACTCGAAAAGGTACCCTGTATGTTACCATAAGGCACAAGGACAAACCTGTTACCTAGTAATAGCTACTACTGGCTAGCTATCCCCAGTAGCTGTCTGCTGCTCTCACTAGCACAGAGCTGTAGTAGCTGGCCTGAGGTTTGATCTTGGCCATGGGGACAAGGACAAACCAATCTATTCTATGGTGGGTTTCAACTTTCTTTTGAGCTGCAGACTGCCATTATTTCCTGTGAATTAAGGACCCGGTCTACTGAAGTTTAATAGCAGTAGATCTGCTTTTGCTGTCAGCTTTCCTCAGGAAATCCTACCAACATGTGTCACAAAAATATTTCTATGATTAGTCATATATAAATTTAGATGGGCATTAATATAAATGTCCAGTTACCAATTTATGGTTTTGTACTTGCATGACGTAGTTTCAAGTATTGGCAATTTGATCATGCGCTGAACTTTGTTTCCCAGTTTTTTGTTTTACAATCAAACATTTGGTTATGAAGTAGAAGAAATATAAAAGTTTTATATGAAAATAGTTTGACATTTTCTCAATTTAAAAATTAATTTTTAACTTAGTTGGAGAAGAAAGTCTATGTAATCTCATTTTTAGTGTTTAAGATGTATGAGTGATAACTTACTGAGGTTTTTTTACTGCAGATTCCATCATTCCTTAAACTCTCAACAGCATTTCTGTTGACTGTATGTATGCTAAGACTTGGGAGGCATGGGGAGGAGAGTGTTTTACACACTTAAATTCTAGGCCACTGAAATATCTCTGCTGATACTTGCTGAAGTTACTACAAATTTTTCCAAGCATTATAGAGCTGCTACTTTTGTAATACGGGTAGTTGATTGAAAAAGAAAAGAATATTTAGGACCTGTGGGATACTTGTTTGCAACTGACAAGTATGTATAACCTTTATCATGAGAGGTTGTGATTTGGTTTTGTTTTTCCTTAGCAAAGGTTATAAAACAAGTCTTATGCATTGTTATGAAGTAATTCCTGAAAAAGATGCCTGCAAGCTTTATTTTGATTTGGAGTTCTACAAACCAGCAAATCCTTGTGCAGATGGCAAGAGTATGGTTGCAAAGTTAATTGAGGTAAACTGGAGCAAAGTCATGTTGTAGATTAATACAGATTTGTTGCTGATATGAGACCAAACTATTTACCACTTTATCTTTATTATTCTCTAGTAAAATGAAAAAGAAATGTAGACGTGATGGTTATTTTTAATGAAGTAAGAAGTACTGTTTTAATTAAAACAAGGTTCTCTTCTTTAAGTGAAAGGAAAAAACAGAGAATGATGGTTGTTGGAATGCTTGTATTCACTGTGCGTTTACTGATATGATAAGTTTGCTTTTGCAGATTGTTTTATGTGCTCTGCCTCTTCAAAACTGTAAAACTGAAGGAATATTTAGGTATTCTTGAGAGTAGCATCAATAAAAGTTCCATTCAGATATTCCTCAGTTTGTTTCCTTTGCCAGCTAGTGCAGTCATATATTAAGGCTTACACAAATCCCTCCTGATTTTAAGTGTCTTCAGACAGTTCATTACAGTTATATTATGATGTACAGAACATCACGTGACTGCACTTATCAATTTGGTACCTAAATATCTTTGCTAATTATCAATTTTAACAAATGGTACAAATTTCCATTTTCTTGGAAATTTGATTGGAAAAAGAGCACTACTGCAAATTCAGTATGACAGAGATAGAAAATAAAGCAGGTTTTTAGAAGAGTATCTTGTTCCAATAAAATCTCTATGTGACTGACCATTTATTTGTGAGTCTTCTAATGCTTACATGTCCCTAGCTAGAAAGGAAAGAAAAAGAGTGAGGTTGTTCCTTCATAAAGAACCTTTCATTTACACGGAATCCAGAGGGGTTTACTCCACTGGGAATCAGTTCTGAAATCTAGCGATTCCTCAGGTTAAGAAGAGAACTTTGGATTTTCTGGGTGGGGGATCTGAGCCCCAGTCCTAAATATAAGTAATCACAAGCTTAGCCTGTAAGAAGGTTCTTAGAGCTATTTTAGAGATTGACATCTTATGTTTTCTGCTTAGTTAGTGTTCACTGAACCATACCAATGAATTAGCTAAATCAGAACAGTGAATTAGCATTCCAGCCCTTCGTATCATGACAGCCTCTTATCTTCCACTCGAGGTAAGCCTGCATTACAAACATTGTCACTGTGGGTGTGAACTGCTTTGTAGTGGAAAAAAACAGAAGATAGAGCCACTAAATTAGTCTTTGACCTGAAAAACTGCTCAGCTTATCACTGTTAGTGTATTCCGTGACTGGCTTATTTCAGGAAATACAGTCTATGTCAAATTTGGTTAAAATCTGGAATGCGTGAGTTTGATTGATGTGTTTTTCTCAGGATAAGAAAAAAAACCTGGAAAAATATGTAGAATCTGCATTTGTGTTAGGTTTTCTAGATACCACTATTTAAAATGGTAGAGAAAATAGCCTAATTAATGTTTATCATTTCAGCTTGTCAGCCAAAAATTAAAAGAACTTTATGATGTAAATTGTTCAGCCAAAGACGTCTTGAATTTAGATTCTAGTACTGATGAAAAATTTAGTCGACACTTAATATTTCTACCCCAAAATACTGTATTTAAGGACAATATTCATGTTGGTAAGTGCATTATTTTCTCTTATATCTAGAAATAAAAGGTGAGGTTTTGACTTTGTCCAGTGTCATCTCACATTTGAATATTTATTTTAGTGGAATTATACATGGAAACAAATATGTATTCCCAGCAGAAATGACTACCTATTGCTATTTCATTAAGCTTCATTATTTCTCAACTAATCTTCTGCTTCCTTTTCCATAATTAGCACTTTTGCTTGCAAAAATATAGCTTTTTTGTATGTCTTATTTATGAAATAAATGAAGTTGTGTAACTGCAATGTTACAGGACTGCTTTATTCATCTATTGAAGAGCTTCATTAAGTGATACTTGAAATATTAAACTGTTTTATAAGGGACCTTGACTACTACTATTTTTTATATTCATCATTAACAAAGTGATCCTACATTAAGCATTTGACTAAGTCTTACTATTAACAGCCTAGTTGATATCCAGAAATGTTCCTGCTAAGCTAGCATGAAGACCCAGCCTGAACTAGTTCAGTAAGTTTCTGATGTTCTAGTGGAAAATTCAAGTTCACAGAAACTGTTCCTCATATTAATCACTAAGATTGTGCTCCACGCACGGGAGCAGCTTGACTAGGCTTTAATAACTGCAATGGTACAGGTGTTGTGATGAGTAGGAGAAATTCTTTTGAAAGATAAGACATATATTTCAATTTTTGCACTATTATCTGGGACTTTGAATTTAGTTTGGGAAATTGTAGTGACAGCCACTGCATTTCAGTTTCACTATGTTGTCTTTATTTCTAATGAGGCGACTGCCAAGCCATCTCGCTTCTCAGTGCTCGCTGTTCTCTGTAGTAAAATTGCAAAGGGGAAGATTGTGGCTGTGTGATACAGTTAATATATGTACAACTGTTTATTTTCTCCTTTTTTAAAAAAAAAAGTTTAGTAAAAATTCTTGCTAGGCATGGATTTCTTGTGTACTAACCAGAACCATTTTGTACACTGGCTGGTCAAAAGATTTTTTTAAAATTATTTATTTTTTAAATCCAGAACCGGGGGTTGGAAAACCCCAGACTCCAACCACTTCCATCTCGGCTGCTTTGAAAATTGTTCGCACAGGAACTGTTCAGTTTTTTCTTGACTCATAAATGATGTTATCTGTTTTTGGGGTTTTTTTGCTTGTTTGTTTTTAAGGTAACTTTGTGAGAACCATTTTGCAGCCTGCCATAAAGTTAACGGAGAGTAAAGCTGCTGCTGTGATTCCAGCAGGAGTAGGATATGTTTTCCAGTGTTCTGCAGAAGGAGTTGGACTAGATGGTTCTCTTACAAACCTCACAGCCATTGAAGATGCTTCCAAAGGCTTGCCAGCCATCACTTGCAAAATAAAGGATATGGAAACACCACACCAGGGAGAAAATTCGGAATTTTCCTTTCTAATAGTAAATGATAAAGATGGCAACAAGCAACTTTTTGTGGATCTAGGTAAATATAAGAAGTGTTTTTAAACCCCTCTGGGATGCAACAAAAGTTAAGAAATGAGATATTCCTTAATCTTTGATTACAGACTATAAGAACAAGTGTTCATGTTGTTGTCTGTACAGTCAGAATTTAAACCAGATACAAAAACGTGCTGAAACTGTGATCATCAGTGCTGTTCGTTAAAGGAGCCCTTGAGTCTTGGTCCATGGAACTTCTTGTATTACTACATTTAATTATTTTGTTCTGCAGTTTGAAGAAACTCTTGCCACACAACTCTAATTCATTTTGTTCTTAAGGACTTAGTGCTCCTATTGAGGTTAAAAGAGGACAGCATATATTGCATTTTTGTCCTTTCAGTTCAATTAGAAGCTGCTTAATTATGGAACAAGTCTTACAGGCGTGGCCTTCTGTATTGTTGTTCTACATGACTGAATTGAGCCTTCTTCCCCTGTTTGGGATGGCAGTTGTTAGGTTTTGATGACAGCAATAGAAATGTTGGGTTGGGTACTTCATGGCCCAGCTGGGCTTAGCCTATTCATGGTATTAAACTGTAAAAAACTCCAGGAGCACAACACCCACTGTCAAACTAAAGTTTGAAAGTTCCACTTCTAAAGTTTGAAAGTTCTCTGCTTTTTGCCCCATCTCTGTGAAATGAAAGTAGGTTAGTGTGTTTTTGTACAGCAGCTGTGTTATGTACTTGAGGACTTTATCTTATTTTTTTCTCAGACCTCCCTGAGGAATCCCCATTCCTTCAGGTTCAACTCTCATGGAATTCAGGATCACTTTTATTGCTGGCCAATGTCTTCAGTATATCTGAAGAGGCCAGCAATTTGAAACACAATCCCAAAGCTGGCCCTATAGTAGGCTTCTCCATTATGGATTCTGAAGGATTTATTTGCAAAATTCCTTCAAGCATTCAAGAACAGAAGAAAACCAAAATTTTACTGCATCACTTTTAAAGATTTTTGTTAGGCCCCCAAAATTAACCATCCTCAATATTTGTTACGCACATTACCTCAAAACCGGAAAGCTAAAATCAGAACAGCTGGAATACTGAATTACATCATGAGGCTGCCGCGATAGAAAGCTGTGTGACACTCTTGTTGTATGAATTCTTTCTTTTATCTTCTTTAAAATTAAATGGAACCCCAAAATAGAGCAGCCACCTTCTCAATAACTCCTTAGATTAGGCAATGTTTAAGATTCGTGTTCATTTGTTATGTTGTGTGAGACTGGAATTAAATTTTCCTGATACCTGCTTCAGACAAGTGGTGTCTGGTCCGCAGAAAGTGGAAAGTTTGATGAAGCCTTTTCTGGTTAAAATAATTGTGGAGCTTTTTATGCTCAGCTGTATTTCACCAAGGTAATGTGAAAGCACCAATTTCTTAGAGTGAAGGGAAAATTTTAGCAATTATAATGTCAGAATGATTAAACTGCCTATGGAGAGATGTTGAGTGTTTGTCTTAATTCTTCTGTAACATAAAAATGTACATGTGTGTGTGATCTTGCTTGTGGCATTTCTTGTATGAGATGTGAGCCAAAGTCAGCAACAGTTTTGCCCATTCCTTAGACCCATAGCTGGGTTTGAGGAAAATTGTTTAATTTACAGGTGCCAAGTATCTTAAATCCTAACCAGTATTATGTTAAGAAACACTTGTTTCCCTGTAGGAGTTTATACAAAGAATAGAAATTTCCGGATGTATAAGTCATCAAAAGCAGGAAAAACTGTGATTCTGAAGATAGCAGAGGATAATGAGTTTGTCCCTAGCTGCAAAGATAATGTTTCCTTGGAAGAAGCATATTTTCTTTCCTCTTTGATCTGCAACGTCAGGTAATTGTTTAATGCCAGTGGAATTTACAATATTTTAAAATATATATTTTAGTTCTTTCTCTCCTGCAGCAGTTATGAGTAACTACTATCAATGGGCAGTTATTCCATCAACACTGTTACAGTTTAGTTTAAAGAACACAGAAAATGTGGTATGGCTTCTGAGTTGTGCCTTCTCTATACACTTCTCTCTATATATACACCATTATTAAGTTTTGCTGGAGTCTGTATAGCTCTGAAAAGAAAAATTACAGATTTATAGTTAAATAAATATGAAAGAGTCTAAATCTTTTCCAAAGTATAGTAAAAAATAAACAGGATTTTTGTACATGTTTACTTGTGTACCAGATTTCCCATTTGGTACAGATACCTCCTTAGGCTGGATATTGGTACATAAAATAGTCAAGTTTTCTGTATCTAATCTAAATCTCTGATATATCTTAAACCACACTGATTGTACCTTAAGATGATCCTAATCATTACTGCAGCAGCAAAGTTAAAATGGTACATCCATCTGTATAATTCGTATAATATTTATTAAAAACATATTTGATTTGACTTCAGTTTTTATACCCTGAAATGTTCATTACCCTGAACTGATGCCAGTAACCCCGTAGCTGAGTCTGTCATAAATATGGATGAAAAATTCTGCTGTGTTGAATTTACTCTTCTGTGATCATCTGGCTTCCAGCTAGTAATACAGCAAAGTAAAGTAGTTCATTGTAGAGAGAGAAAAAAACAACTGCAACCTTTCAAAGGATATATATGCATAAATATCACATCTAGAGCAAATACTGCTGCAAGAGTGTAGACCAGCCATCTTTAAATGGCTGGGTCCTGGGAATTTTGCCAGGAATCAAATTTTGCTCTTCTGGAGGAGCAAACTCTGCCTTCTGCTGGTTTGAGTCAGAGGAAACTCAAAATGAAAAAGTGAAAAAAAAAACCTCAAAATGAAAAGGTGCTGGAGGGACAGCGAAAGGTGGCACACAGAATCGCAGCCTGGTGAGGCGGGCAGGGACCTCTGGAGGTCATCTGGTCTAACCCCCTTGCTCTAGCAGGGCCATCTAGAGCCGGTGGCCCAGGACTGTGTTACTTTATGCCATATTATGGTATGTTACAGTATGTTACACCATACTATGTTATGCTGCAAGAATCACACGCTTTCTGTTGTGTTCCTTATTTTCTTCAGAGTGAGGGACGACACACAAGTCCTGTCATCTGGCTTTTCAGAGGAGGAGAGAAAAATGTCTGCTTTTTTAAACAGTAAAACTACCAGAAGAGGTATCTCAAGCCTTTCCTACTGGATAGGAGAAAAAGTACTCTTAAATTTAGATGTATTGTGACACACAATACACACCTGAGAACCCCTAGGAGGGCTTTCTGCAGGCAGCAGAGCACAGCAGTCCTGAAGGATGGTGCCATCTCCCCTCCCATAGCTGCTGTGCTCTGTCCCAGTTCCCTCTGTGCTGTGGGGCTGGAGGGGGAGCAGTAACAGTGGATTCATCCTGGTGTTATTTAAGAATTTGGTGTGATTCATGTACATTTTCTACCTATGGTCTGTATAATGTGCAGTAATGTTACAATGACATATTATAGTGGCAAAACCACTAATGGTACATGTATGTGGCCTCTGTTTTAACAGATTCCATGGAAGGTTATCAGGATTCACCATACCCAGAAATTGATTCCTTTGTTCGTTCTTTGGTTAATAAAGATGGGGTACAAGGAGGTAAAGACCACTTTACTACTTACAAATGAGTGTTCTGCAGCGGTACTTTTAAATAATTTTTCTTTTTTTTTCCCCCAGGGATACGGCGATGGAATTACTTCTCTCTGGAAGAAATGCTTGTATATGATATTTTTGGTTACCGTTGGTGTGAAAATATTGGAAGAGCTCACAAAAGTAACAACATAATGTATGTTCTTTAACTATTCCCTATTCCCTTTAAAACAGCTTCATTTATTTTCCTGCTCAACTGTTATTCTATAAGAATGCTGAAAAACTCTTACAGATAGAATCAGCACCTGTTACAATTTCTGCTCTCTTGCTTTGTGGAGATGCAATGCTGGTTTTTCAAACAAAGCAAACTTCCCCCAGTAAACTTACTCTGTGATAACTGAATTGGTATTTCTAATATTTCTATGAAGTACGAGCCTAAAATATATAGATGCTAACATACAAGTCAGAGGATGTTAAAGCTCTTAAGTGGCACTGTGCTTGGATGCTTGTTAGCGAGGAAGCTGAACAATCAGAAATAAGATGAAGAAAACTGACAACTTTTAAATTAAGTTACAGTGCATCTAAAATTACATTCTTATGTTATTAAAATGACAAAGGTAACTCCTGCCACCACTTCAGTCAAGATGAGTTTTGCTAGTGACTTTACAAGGACTCAGACTTCTCAGTTTTAGCAAAATAAGTGTTGAAAAGTCAGGGTTTTTAGACAATGTTAGAATTGCAGTATATCATTAATAGAAATATTTTAACTTAAAAATAATTCCATATAACATTTAAAATAACTGGAAGATAAAGGAATGTAGTTTTGAGAAACAGTGTAAAAAAACCTCACAGCCACTATGCTACATGAACATGCTGCTTCTCAAGTAAGTTGTTTGAAGCTTGGTGTTTCTACAGCACAACTGAAAAAAGCTGGGTTGTCTAATCAGTTGACAGGAAACTGATTTTATCTGGCTTTTATAATGAAATTATCTGCAACAGCAGAGCAGCAGCAACAAAATCTTATCTTACAGTTAGGGCCCATATACTATTCTTTAATGATTCTGTTCTTCCAAGTTTAATGTAATGAAGTTGATTTTTCACTTTTGAATGTTAAGCCTTAGAAGAAATGTATTTTTTACCTTAAGAAGCCTGACGTTTATTGAAAAAAATAAGACTGTACAAGGCAAGTATGTAATGTCAGCGTGTGACAGCAATATCCATAGATGGGGACAAACAAAACGTGTTCATTTAACATCAGAGTTTCCTACTGTATGCACTTCTGTACTGTACTTCATTTATGTATTGTTACTGAAAACTAAATTATTTAATCCTTAGGATTCTGGTAGATCTAAAGAAGGAAGTCTGGTATCAGAAGTGTCATGATCCAGTCTGCAGAGAAAACAATTTCAAATCACAAAGTACGTATTCTGTGATCTCAAAGCAATTACATTTAATCCTTTTTTTGAATGTTAACTTTAATTAATGCCATCTATTTGATTTAGGTTTTCCACTGCCACCTAGAATATGTCTCCCATTTCTTTTCAAAGAGGTACGTTTTTATCCTATTGATACGCTAAAGTTATTGTGAGTAAAGCTGTCTCTGGAAGTCATGGAAATCCCACAGACACAGTCTGTTGAGCTTCATACAGGAGTGACACTGGTACAGAACCGCTCCCCAGAACAGCTGTGCTGGTGGGGTAGCTCCACAGACTCATTTTAAGTTCTCCAGCAGCAGATCCCACATAAAAACTGTCAGTACAGACAGAGCTAGGTTACTGGAGTAGCCTAACTTCACCTGGGATGTTCTTCTGTTTTGGGCTGAACAGCAGCTGCCAGCGCATAAAGCACAAGAGCACTGCAGGTGCAGAATGGAAAAACTGCTCAGGTTAAGCTCTGCTGTGCACGTTCGGCTTCATGCTGGGCCAGCTAAAACAGAAGTGCTCCTGGAACACTTGAGTCAGAGTCAAATTGAAGTCAGTGATCCTCACATCTGGAGTTCACTTGTCTCCGTTTTAGTGGACTAAAGCAGTTACGTTTACCCACACGGGCAGAGTATTTAAACTGACCTAGTACCGCAGCTAGACTCTAAGCCCTGCACCTAACAGCTTCTCCACGGAGTAGGCAATAAAAGAGTTGGCATCTTTGCAACTCTTAAATTTACACTTTATGCTGTGAGATTTCATACTGCAGAACTGCACATTAAGCGTTCCTTCAGCAGATCACCAATAGCTCTTAGTGTTATTTCATAGGAAGTGTAATTTTTAACCTTGTACTATTTTAAGAAGCTGTATGAAACAGACTACTTGTAGCTTGCTAGGAAAACAGCAAATTTCTATTCCTATTAAAATAGGCTTCCACAGGTTAACGTGGCTATAAATTAAGATCCTGGAAAATGTGTCTTGTTGGCCAGCTTCTGAAGTATCTGTTATATGTGACAGTACGAGTTTCAGACTTTCAGATCAGAGCAGTCAAAGGTATGAAGACCATTTTCATATGGAATAAGCAGTATTCTTGTTTCTAAAAGGAGGAAGAGCATACAGTAATGGATGAAAGGGGCAACATGGAAGAAGAAGTAAAGCCACCCTCTAATGTATCAGACCTGTCAAAAAGCTCAGCATCTTCAGAAAACAGCTTGCCACGAGACTTCCTATTGTCAGACAGTGAGTGGGACAATGCAAGTGATGACGCCTGCTTCCTAGAAGCTACTGAAGATGTGGAACTAGCCGAAGCTACAAATGATAGTCTGAATTATGCCATGGAAGAAATTCCTGATGAAGCTCTTTTGGAAGCTTTAAGGAAACAAGACACTTGCCATAAAGGTGGCAGCTAGCAGACTACTAGCAACAAAGTTTGTGTATCACGTGGCTTCTGTGAAAGATGCTGCAATGTAGTTCAAAAGTGCTCTTCCAGGGCCGTAAACTAAAGAACTGAGTAAATGCTAACAAACAAGTATCCTCACATCTGAATGATCTTCCACAGGCATCAGGAGATAATGGAATACGACACAGGGGCTGAAGAGAACTGGACTGAAAACTCGTCATGAATGCTGCTCCAAGCTTAGCACTTTTAACACTCTCCGCTGTGCGGTTTCTATTTTGTTACTTGTATGTCCAGGTTTTACTGATAAGCCAAGTAAAATATATTTATTTACTTCCAGAAATTGGATGAAATTATTTATTTCAAATACAAATTTAATAAAAAGATTTGTCTTATCAATAGTTCAACCAAAGTCTATGCGTTCTCTTTTATAAGTGTATCTTGCTTTTAGGATCACATTACTTTAATCGCCCAAGATTAAAACCTGACTTTGTTAACAGAGCACAGAGAAGTTCTACTAATTTAACTGGAATTTCAGTGACACTCCGAGTAGGACTATTTGACAATAGAAAGATACAATCTCTGATTAAGTCACTGACTTCTTTTAAACACTGAAGCAAAATAGAGCGACAATGATTAAACAAGCTTGAGGCATTGATCATTCTAATAACTGTTCCTAATGAATGTAAAGAAGTCTATTAATAAACATTTAATGTTTCTTTGATAACTTCCCACTTTGTACAGCCAGAGCCTCTTCCAGTTTCATATTAATATTCTGAAAGTGTCTTTCTGCTCCTAGAATTCTCCGTGACTCCACCAGAAGAGCAGGGAGGCTGGAAGTTCCATACTGTTGTTAAGGAAATAAAATTACAAGGCAACATTTTTAACTCTTGGAAAAAATCACTTACCTACCTGTATTTATTTTTCCTTTATCTGAAATGGTGAAATATGATTTTTAAAAGTGTAGAACAGCCAACATTAGAGAGTCTGTTGAAATGGTAGATTTCCCTTGACAGTGCTACATGCCTGCCCTGTGTCACAGAAAATACCTCACTGGGTCCCGAGCCACAGTAAAAGGGGAAGGAGCTCTAAGGCCACGTGAGAAGTTACTCTGGTCATGAAACACGAACGCTGCTCTCAGCATTAAATACCTTATGGAACAGACATGTAAGCACCACAGCTGTCTCCATCTTTGAAGAACAGCAACAAAAGAAACTGGTTACTTGTTTCTCGCTGTTAATCTTTCTTCAGTTTCTATAAAAAATGTTAGACCTGAGAACAACTGTTAGGCTTCTATGTCCTTTGAACTCCTGGACAACAGAAAGCAAGGTAGCAGAATCCTCACTGAAATGCTTTTGTTTCTAACGTGAGACTAAAGAAACGAGTGATACTACACCACAGTTACAGCAATGATTCTCAAGTTGCTTCCACAAAGGCAATTAACAAAATATTGCTATTTTATGTAAGTTAAACATTAATAGAAGTGCCCATCAGTCCAGGAAAGAAAAAAGGGCATGGGGAGGCTGATCCAGAACAGTTCAGAAACACATGCAACATATGTACTTACTACTGCTTTTACTTTCGGGTTTTCTTCTCTATAATCCAGACAGTCTTGCTGTAGCTCCTTTAAATCAGTAAGCAATTCAGTTGCTTGCCTCAAGGAAGATTTTCTTTCCTGTAGCTCAGCATATTCTCTTTGTAGTTGTGTCAGTTGTGGCTCAGCTCTGAAACAGATCAAGGCTTTGATGACTATATCTGCATATTTATTGCATGAGTAACTATGAACATATTTCCACCAAAGAAAGCTAACGGGAAAGGCTGGTCAGAAATACAAAACAGAGGTTAGTGTAACATACTGTTTAATTAGAACATTATATTTAAATATTATTTAAACAGGACCAAGGGTCCAAATCCACCCAAAAAAGGCCAGTCTTAAGTACCCGGTGTTCTGCCCCCGCACAGCCTGCTTGCAGGCTGAGGTGCGCAGTGCTTGTGCTGAAGCATAAAGTAAAACAGCGCTCCAAAAATGGAACGCCAACAGCCACCTCCATTTAACAGTGTTGCAGAACAAAGCTTTCTTAAGATAATCAAAGGATTAAAACACAAGAAATAAAAAATAGGAAGACAGCTTTCAGTCCATGAGGGGGTTCAGATCCATATTGAGGGATGCCTTGAATTAGTTTTGTGTGAATTTTGTCCACAGTACTGCAAAGAAAACAAGACTCCCGTGGCCACAGAGAAAGGGCTTTTAACCTGCCTTTGCGGATCGGATCCAAGGCCATGGTTCCCTACAGCGTTAACTTACACCACATACGTGACATGCAGCTTCAGTATAAAGCTTATCAGCAGTAACCAACTGGATTTGGGGAAGTCTAATGCCTCTTTCAAACAACATAATTTCTGCGTTGTGCATCTAAATGATACTTAAGATTAACGCCAAGTTAGAGCAGGGGAATTGTGTGGCTACATGAGATGGAAGCAAAACACGTACTCCGAGACATCCCTGCCAAACTGCAGAGGTGAAGTACATTCTCCCACCTCAAAACCAAAAAAGTCCTCTGCATGACCTTTGTACGTTTGTGACTGGTCACCTTGGCAATTCCAGTTGTAACGCTGTGGCTTTCTTATGAGCGTATGGTCTGAGATACCATCCCCACTAACTAGTTAGCTAAGAGAACTTGCAAGAATGACTATCTAGGCAACAGAAATATGGAGAAGAGGAGGTTATCCTGAGTTTTTGGAAAAACAGAAAGCGATACAGAAATACAAAAAATAAAATGAAAGAACAAAAAAAGTTGCTCTCACTTCTGAGTTACAAAATACCAGACTTCTTAAGTTCTTCAGGCTATTATTGTACATCATTAGAAACATACCCAATTAGCTCTTCTCTGAGTTGGAACAGCCGCTCTCTTTTCTTTTTGATGTCTGCTATTACCTGAAACAAAACAGCGAGGAAAGTCTTTGAAACATTCTATAACTTCAAAGGCAAACAACTCAAATTTCATTGGCTTTTTTTCTTTGAGGTTTTATGCTTCGGATTCTGGATGTGGAAGATTCCAAGATATCAGACCTTATAAAATGCCGTATTTCACATTTTTATTTTAAACACTTTAAACGCATGTCAAACTCTCATCTCCACCCAAAATTTCTCTTAAGGAACACCAGATTTACAAGCATAGAAAAGGAGTCTGCGACATTTTGAACTCAAAGGTGACCAACTCTATCAGGTATTTGTTTCTGTTTTAAAAGCACAGACTAATACAATTGTATGTCCAGTACAATTGCCATCAGTAAGGACCCAGGCATAATTAAGCTTTCTTTAATACAACATACAATTTAAAATAAAAGCCCCAAGCTAATCATACATTTCAATTTAGCAACCAGAAATCTGATTTTTTAGCACACACATAAGGATAACTGAGCAGCCGTGAATGCTAGATGTGTATTAAAGTTGTCATTTAACATGCAGAGTATCTTACCAGATCACCTCAAATTAACAAGACTTTACCACATTAATTGCTACCTCCCAGAAGAAGCTTTCTGTTGACATTACTTGTTAAAAGCTACTTTGTCAGAGAAAAGTTTGCAGAAGACGTTAATCTGGGCAGAAAGCCTCTGGCAAACAGTGCCTAACCTGCTCCTAAATATCTCAGCCATAGGGCATTCACCCCTCTCCTGATGAAACCACTGCGATGTCCTTCTGCTCTTACTCTAGTTCCTCCTCCTGTCGACATTCCCCTGTCGCATTTTCAGTCAATTGCTACTCCCTCTGAATGAACAGAGGATCTAGCTGCCTTCTGCTGAACAAAAATCCTGCACATATTTAGGGAACGTGGCTCCGAGACTTCTCTCCTTTCAACTAAGCAATCCAAGCCTATCCTCAGAGGTCACCATCTCTGCTGCTCTCTTACATTTTGTATTCATCCATGTTTTTTCAATGTTAGGTCTCAACATTTAATTTGCTCTCCAGAGGCCTCATCAGTGCTCATTAAAAAAGAGTAATTCACATGCATAGATACCTACACATCCTAACATGCATTCCTTCTTTTTACACCAGTATAGCAGCATACATGTGGAGTTTGCAATCCATTGGATTTACTCAGATCTTTTCCAAAAAAACTCTGGTGGCTCCCCATCCCCTATTTGAGCAGTTGATTCCATAGTACAGTGCACTTCTTTGTTAATTATTTTTACTTCTGGTAGTCAGCTTCCTGACATTTCAATGCCCAGCTCTGCATGCCGTACAATCCAGTGATATACCTGTATTTACCTTAGCATTTTTTGTCTTCGTGTTCTTTAATTCCTGAACTTGCGCTATCTAGAGGAAAAGAAGAATTACAGATTGAGTGTGGATCTTGATTTAATCTCTAGCCTCCTAAAAACATGGTTGCAAGAATTACTTTAGAATAACATAAAAATGAATCACTTGGAACTACAGTTTTAGTACTTACCCATTGTACTTATCACAACTCCTGCGAAGTTCTAAGCTTATCTTACTTGTCGTAATCAGTGAGAAGAAATCTCACTCTTCCAAGCTAGTAATTGAAAAAGGGTGATTTTGCCTGAACCGCATTAGAGGCCTTAGCCAGGCCTCTACACAAAAATCACTGAGATGCAGGATAAAGATTAAATAACCACCTTCTAAAACTAGTCCATGAGCTTTTAGAACAGTGTTTAATATAACTGTTTGCTCATTCAAATTATGCAGCTCCCCAGCTTCACCACACGATGCTTTAGATATGACAAACACTCCGGCATTATTAGATGCTTCCCTATTCTCCAAAGCTGACAATTTTGCAGGGTACTTGCATGACAGCAGTGTCGTGTCTAAAGGCAATTCTCACGAAAGCCAGCAGAGGCAGTGAAGCATAACCTGCACACAACAAACTATGTTGTCCTATTATCCTGCAAGAGGTTAGAAAATTTGAAGTATCATAAAACACATGTGTAAAGGACCATATAAAACCATAAGCATTTTGACTACAATGTAATACACAGCTCTACAATCACTACCACCAAATTTATGTTATTTACGGTGTACTTACAAGATCGGTGATCTGATCCTTGAAAGCAGAACAGAAGCCATCGATAGCCTTTCTGCAAAGGTTCGATTCTACGCTTTGTCTGGAGAAGTCAGAAGGACAAAACACAGCCCATTTGGTTTAGTAAAGGAGAAATCTCATCCAAAAACATTCCTTTGAATAATGAATAAAACCCAATGTTACGGAGCTAGCAGCAGAAGGCAACTGCAGAACTTTCATGTACTGGCAACAGCTTAATTTCTACATTGAAAAATGTCAGCTGAGATGTGTTGTTCTTATGTTTGGAAAAATATCAAGTCATGGGAAAACACCTCAAGATCCCATATAAAAAAATATCTCTATCACAGAAACTTAATAATAATTACAATAACATTAGAATCTAACCATGCAATACTGCATTCCCTAACAAAAAGATTCCCATCAGCAAAAACGTAGGTAATTTGTTTTTAAAACTTTGAGTATTCAGCCATAGGAAAGCAGAGCATTTACCTGTAATTTGCTGCTGTCTTCTCAAACTCAGTCAAAACAACGTCCAGTTCTGTAATATCTCTAGGAGATCTCTTCAGCTTTTTGGGACACCAAACCTGTACAGAACACAGGCTATCCACTGAAATAACAGAACAAAGATAAACATTGCACAGTGCAACACACAGTCTAAAGTAAAAGAAAAGCTTTTCTTTTTATTGTGCCCATCATTAAAATAATCATCTAGAAGTTACTAATATTTTAACAGGAAACTCAAAAACAGGTATATATGAATTATTTCATCAGTCTTCGGCTAAGCAATTACAATAGCTTTATCTGGGAACACTTTAGAATTTGGATGAGCAATCGTATACAACTTATTTCTTATTCTTCATCATTTCATGCAAGTCCAGGAAAATGTTACTAAACTAACTGATAAACTACACAGTGTATTGTTTGTGCTGCAAAAACTATTAGCCTAAGTTTGGGCAACCTGCATTACTCAAAGCATCATGAGCTGTTATATTTGTATAAATACCATGTATTTGTATTAACACGAGATATGCTTTTAAAAAAAGCTACATAAAAAGACATTTCTTTAAACTTCACATTATTATTAACTAATTGCACAAAAGGTTAAGCCATGTTTCTTCATGTCCTCCCAAATATAAATCTAGTACTTGAATGTGACACGGTTCAAAGGAAGCAAGATGACACCTGAGAAACAGTTTCTCCCTACCGAAAACAGCCACAGTTTTGAAGCTCCCCATCTCAAAGGTCTTTGTACTAACATCTGTGCCTACATTGTAAGTCAAGGGCACTCCAAGTTCTGCCCCACAGCTGGTGCTCCAGGCTTCCAGACCAAGGGGTGTACGGAAGTGTCTCACAGATCCACACCCCTGGACCCAGGCTTTGCTCCAAAGGCAGCCAGGCAGCGTGCGAGGGATAAAGCACACCTCTGCTATACTGCCTCAGAGGAGCAAGGGGTAAGTCCAGGGATGCAACCCATGGGGATCAGAGCTGTGTGGCACACCAGCCCCTCAATTTAGCCATTGCTAATGAGCGTCTGTACCAAAACTGAAACAAAAACCTCCCACTCCTAGAAGTAGTATGTTGCTACACACCAGAAACAAACACCGAGTTACGAAAAACCATTCATCTTGAATTTTAGGAAAAGCTTTGAAAAGTCTACTTTACCAGAAGGATCTGATGTGTTCTTCTCTGAAAGCCGCTTTCTTTTCACCTGGAATTGAGTAATATTCGGAGTCTTCTGTAAAATAAAAAGCAGATTAACTTCCCAAAAAAGCCCTAGGCTTACTTATTCAAAATCCTGAGAGACAGCAATAAGGCAGAATGCAGGAAAGCATTTCCTGACTGGCACGTCAGTAACATTTACTTAGGCCAGTTTTGCCAGAATCCCAGGACCAGTGATCACGCAGCTGAGGGCCAGCAGCTGCTGATGCACTGACCAACTGACATGCCAGCCACTGGCCGTGCGGAAGGAGTAGAAACATTTAAAGGAGCGTTCGGGCCCTCAGTTCAGCATAGTTACCATCTGGTATTAGCAGTTCTCCGACAACAGCACCTGCTCACCTTCCTTTTCGCCACCATTCCATCCCAGTTTTCTCTACTTTGACTACTTTGTGACACCAACAGCTCTTCTACAAGAGTGCTGCATACACACAGTTTACTGATGAAAGGTTAATGGTCTGTACTGAATTTTACAACATCATTTTCAAAATTCCAATTAATTTCAATACGTAAAAAACTTCTATGCAAATTACTGCATAGCTTCTTTTATCATGGGCCTACGTTCTCAGAATAATTAACAGCTTCTGTCTGCCCGGAAGCTAAGTGGGCCAAAAGCACTTTACACTAATTGTAGCCTAAGTGTAGAAAAACACTCATTCAAAACTGAGTGGGTTTTGTTTAATTCTAAGATATACTAAAAATCAAATTATCTTATAAATAGTTTTATTTCAATGCTGAACAAGAGACCTGGGGCTGTTTAGCCTGGAGAAGAGAAGGCTGAGAGGGGATCTGACCAATGCTTATAAATATCTGAAGGGTGGGTGTCAAGAAGATGGGGCCAGTCTCTTTCCAGTGCTGCCCAGTGATAGGACAATGGGCACAAACTGGAACACAGGAAGTTCCATCTCAACATCAGGAAAAACTTCTTTACTGTGAGGGTGATGGAGCCCTGGAACAGGCTGCCCACAAAGTTTGTGGAGTCACCTCTGGAGACTTTCAAAACCCACCTGGGCATGTTCCTGTGCAACCTCCTCTAGGTGAACGTGCTTTGGCAGGGGGGTTTGGACTAGATGATCTCCAGAGGCCCCTTCCAACCTCTACCATTCTGTGATTTATATTCCACTTAGCACGCCGTTCTTTAAGAACATATAATCCAGATATTAAGAAGGTACTTGAAAGAAGAACAGAACATATTCCCCACTGTGCAAGAGAATGGGCTACAGGATCAGGGAACACCTGGCTATTATATTCCTTGTTGACATGATTACTGCCACTTTAAGCAATTCACTTGACCATCTCACAGGAATACTCTGAGCATTAATTATTTTGGATACAATTAAGTACTAAGGCAGTACTCAGAAACAAATGAAAGGTCTTCCTCCCTCTCTCCCCCTCCTCCAACGCAGGCATGGCATGAAGGAAGTTAAAACTAAATTGACTGATAATAGTTATGCAATTTTTCTGTACCGTGTTCTCCTTAAGGGGTTCATCTTGAGGATTAGCTCTGCTGAATTTCTGAACATCACCATCAGACGTTTTCGAGTGATGTGGTCTTTTACTAGGAAAATAACAATATCCCCATGTAAACCCAGTACACGCTGAGAAAGAATGATCTTCAACCATATATACAACAAAATCCCATGTTTTGGGGAACATTTTGTACTGTTATGTCATTTCATTTGTGTTTCCTAAATAGAATACATGAAAAGTTGCAAATGGCATATAAAGGGAACAGAATCTTTATCCTTCAGCAGCAGCCCTCATGACAATCAAGAAATCCATTAGTAACTGACCCCTGGGGCAGCCGTGTTCTATTGAGTAGAAGCTTCAAAACAGAGACTAAAATATTATTGAGGATATTTTAGCAGGAATGGAGAAGGCTTTCTTAGTGGGGGGCAGTGTTGGAAATAAAAACAAAAGAAAACCCCCATATTCTCATACAAGCACTAGTATTGTCTTGATATTTCATTCAAATACAAAGTATTTCAGATTTAAACCAAATTTGATTTAACAAATGGCAAATACACTAAAAATAGCAATAAAAGATTTAAATAATTTTGTCACATACAATTTAACTCATCTCTACCTATTTTTCAAATTTTCAACCTTTTAACTTTAGACACCAGCATTTAGAGAACTAATTAATACCGCACAGAGATATTTAAAAATCCTTTCATATACAAAAATACAGTAAGTATTAAACTTAAAACAATGTGCTGCTTTCAGAAGGCAGGGTCTAATTTATTCTCCCACTTCTTTTCTACTTTTCTCAACCTTACTCTTTTGGTTTCTCATCTGGGAAATTTTAAGTTAAAGAATCAGTTTAATAAGCAGCTAGGGAAAACTAACAAACAGAACATTTTCCCCATTTGATCTAAAAATACGAAGATTAAATTAAATACTGGCAAGACCTTGTTTCCGTATTTTTCCTTCGTCGTGCTGAAACATGACTAAGTGACTCGTTTTCTGGATGTTCCTCTCCATAAGCATCCACAGCAGTACTGTGCAAAGGGTGATCTATAAAGAACAGAAAGTAATGTGACATGTATGGAATGTATGATATATGCAAATTGTTTCCATATGTTCAGGCAAAGAGCATGGGCATGCTAGAGCTGCCTGCCGTTAAGCATTTAGTTAGAATATCTGTGGTTTGCTCACTAATACAAAGGAACAATTTTTTAAAGTACTTGAGGATTAAGAACAACATACGTAGTGAAAAGCTTCACCATTCCGACACCAATTCACCGACTTCTTTATAAACCAAAACCAAAGGTACAGATAAGCTCAGCAGGTACATACGGCATACAGCAACCAAAATGCTTTGTAGTTTATTTAAAGTTTCTCTTCGCTATGGCATACATCAATCTCCTACACATTTAAACAACTACTTTATAAATTTTATTGCTTGTAAATGTAGAAGTCTTGAAGGTAGCTACTAAAATGGATTAGAACTCTGAGAACTTCAAGGGTTTAGTGTGCCTTCCATAGTATAAATATAATTTTTCAAGCACGTTGCCACAAAATTTAGTGTTAGCTCACAACTTTAGCAGATATCCTTTTTCAGTGTTAATGCATGCCACAGAAGTGAGGAAGAGAAGGGCTTTTCATTTTCCAGCCTTTCCCTTATTACAACCCTGTTGCTATATATTTCCATAATTTTCTTAGAGTAGTAACAATTACAGCTGAAAAACCGCTCTTAGCATTTTCTCTATAACTGCTAATTACACAGTTTTTCAAATATTTTTACTAGCACTGATATACAGGAGGTGTATGTAGTGTTCAGCCTGGAGAAGAGAAGGCTCCAGGGAGTTCTTATTGTGGCCTTCCAGTATCTTAAGGGGTCCTAAAGGAAAGCTGGGGAGGGACATTTCACAAGGGCTTGTAGTAATAAGACGAGGGGTAATGGGTCCAAACAGGAAGAGGGTAGATTTAGATTAGATGTAAGGACGTTCTTCACTCTGAGGGTGGTGAGACACTGGAACAGGTTGCCCAAGGGAGCTGTGGATGCTCCATCCCTGGAGGTGTTCAAGTCCAGGTTGGATGGGGCTTTGAGCAACCTGGTCTGGTGGGAGATGTCCCTGCCAATGACAGGGAGATCAGAACTTGATGATGTTTAGGGTCCCTTCCAACCCAAAACATTGTCTGACTTCACACAGGGGCACCTATTCCATTTAAATTTATTCTCTTCCAGTATACAGAGGTCTCATTGTGTAAGTCCCATACAGGGCATGAAAGTGGTTTTAATGCTTACGTTTTTATGTTACTTTTTAAAGCAAGGTTTGTAAGTGACAGAACAACACCCCTTCTGTAAGTGTGCTGCCACGAATACTCCTACAATATCAAAGATTTCACTTCATAATTTCTGTAATTTAATAGTGCACAACTTAAGATATTAAACTTTCATTTTAAAATGTAAATTCTTAACACAATTGCAATACATACTGTGTTAACTTCTGCTGTTCTGACTATATAACCAGAATGGCCAGTATTTTTCCACTGACTTTTACTGGCACATATTACAACATTATTCTCACTACTCTCTAAATGACAAAAAAACCTCTGCTCTCAAAAACAACCTCGGTCTCTTCTGCCCATAACTTTCTCTGGCAAAGAAACAAGACCTTTTCCTAGGTGAGCACTGAAATATTTTGCCCATATGGTTTGTTCATGAAAATCATCCATGAAATGACATTCAGATTAATACTTACCAAATGAATCATCAGGCTCCTCTAGTTGATCTGCTTCCGCTACCTTCAATATCCTTGAGACATCTGGTTCCTCAAGTGGAAGTAATTTCCGAGGACGGGAGCTGGTTTTGTGTTCCTGGATGGGAATGAAGTGAGCAGTTAGTTCATCCATCTTTGTGAGCATAAAACAGATTAAATACAACAATGAATTTTGAGAACATTTAACTAGAAGTACATTTAACCAGATCCATATTGACTACTGAGCTATGGTATTAAGTATTTGAAGCACGTGGTTTTTTTCCTCAAGATATCTTTTTTTTTCCCTAAGAGAAGTGAAGGTATAAAACTGATATACTCTGCTATTTGATACTATACTGTAGTGCAAACTTTGTCTTATTTTATAAAAACTAAGTGTAGAAGCTTAGAAATCTTGTAACAGTCTAATATGTGGCTTTTATGATCTGTAGCCTTTTTCTTTTCAGGCATTAAAATATTTATTCTTTCCTCTCTGTACGACATAAGTTTCCATCCTTGTCCAATTTAATTATTTTCACTTTAAAAAACTGAAAAGCTGTAGCGTAACTTTGTATAATAAGTGGAATTTATAAATCAAGTATTGCACATACATTTATGTAAAGCAGAAGGCTACGGAAAAATGGCACTTGTCTGTGAAATATTTGTATGTGTCCTTCAGGCTCTAAGTAGGGGAATGAATTTCCTCACTAATTTGTGTGCACACATGGACAGAGAATTATAACCAGTAACCACCGACTTCCTGAGCTTTTAATTTCAGCACCACTTAGCACCCCACAAGTTTTGTTACGGTACTAAATAGACACAGCAACTATTTCCTCTGTAAGCTGATCTCTGCGATGCTGCAAGACTGTTTTCAAGCGTTTCCCTGCTTGAAAGCCAGAAGGAAACGAAGAGAAAGAAAACCCCAGACCTAGCACCCCACCTTAACACCCGCGCATCCGCCTCCCGCGCCACGGGAGCGAACAGAACGCCTGCTGCCTTAATTCTCCTCAACCCAGCAAAACTTACCTCTAAGTTGTTTCTGGAGTGGTTTCTCTTCACCTTCTTCTTCGAGGACATTTTCGCTATTCAGATTACGCGGCTAAACGCGCAACTGAGGATAAAGTACCTGAAAAGTCGTCCCCGACACAAATCTGCCTTCCCTGTCTCAGTACCTGGGGGAGAACGGGAAATCTTTGTTCACCCAGCCTGTTACCAGCGCTCGCTTTGGAAGGGGCGCAGCTCCCTCCGCTGGAGCCGCCGGAGGCCTGCCGCAGCACCTCGGAGTCCGGAACAAGACACCTACTAGCAAGGCAAAGCAAGACAACGCACGACGCGACCTGCGCCTTCGCTTTTGCTCCGCCGCTGCCGTTTCTCAGGCGGGAGACCCCAGGCCCCTGCGTCCCCCGGTGGCCGGGAGCCCGAAGGGGAGCCCGAGGGCGGCCCAGCCCCGACAGGCCGGGACAGGCCCAGCCCCACCAAGGAAGAGAAAAGGCGGCGGCCACCCCGCCGCTCTCCCGGCCCCGCCCAGCCTCCTCCCGCCGGCGCCCCCGGGCCCGGCCCC
>VZZY01012707.1:152382-180963 GCA_013400335.1 Eurystomus gularis
GGACGCCCTCCGCCCCCAGCCGTGGGGTGGCCGCCGCGGGGAGAAGGCCCGAGCGGAGGCCTCCGGGGGAGGCAGGGGCGAGGGGCCGGGCCCAGCCCGCAGGAGCGGCCGCGGGGAGGAGAGCGAGCTGGGAAGGCCTCTGTCTCCGCCCAACTGTCGCTCTGCTGACTTCTTTCTACGCTAGTCTGACGCCACGACCAAAACCCCACCGGTTTTCCCTCCGCGCCCCGCGCCATGCTGTGTGGGGTGACGTTACAGAAACGGGCCAGGACCTTGCTCAGCTCTTGACTTTCTACTTATCTGGGAAAAACAAGCAAGATCATTTTCGCAATTTTTTTTTTTTTCCACTTTTTGACCTTACATTTAGAAATTGCGGCAGTTAACAAGAAATGAATTTGAAACAGAAAATGACTTGCTATAACCATGTGTCAGAAAAAAACGGTAGAAAAGCTTTTAATTCCAGAGCTCTGGCATTTAGTTACTCAAGAGATTTAGCAATTTGTCAAAAGTCTTAGAGTAAGCCCCATCTCTGCCCGTTCTCCCAAAGTTAAGCTGCTGCTGCCCCCCCACCCCTGCTTTGTCCACCCAAATACAGTAGAGCTCAGTGAAACACACTTCAGGATTAACAGGGGACAAGTTGTCTCTAGACTTCCAAGCCCCATGAGCCAAGGGTAACAAGCAGTAGTAGAACCTAGGTATAGCACAGCTTTTTTTCTGTAGTGATAAACGGCTCTTCCAGAAAGCTTTCTTTGAAGACTAAAACTTTGATCCACCTCTCAGACATCTTAGTCATCTCCATGAGGAGAGGTGTGATGACACTTTACTCCATCTTCCCAAGCACCATACACACATTTGAATACGTGACAAAAGTTTGGTTTAGGTTTCCCAGTAGGGAAGAAAAAAAGGAACATACAAAATTACTCAAAAGGTTAAAGTCTTACCATGGCTAGGAACAAGAATTTCACAATAACATCTGTGTTGACACTGAGCTCTAAATGTTGTCTTGGTAGTAATGGTTTATCTACCCTGGTCTTGATAAATCCGCCCATGAAATCTCTCATATCATACCCCTGACTAAAGCCAGATGCACGGTAGAAGGGGGAAGGGGATGAATGATGACAACACAGAAAGGACAACCACTAGCACCCAAAAGCAGCATAAGTTTAAGAAAACTCTAGATTTCACTCAAAAGTTGTTTATGGTGATAGTAAGAACACTATCTAATTATCAGAAATCATGCTGGATTAAAAAATAAATAAAGATTTGTTGCTAAACACTAGTGATGGAACAAGTTCCAGATAACAGCATCTCTTTCTTCCAGATATTTATATATAAGTTTTTGGCCCATATCAGACCAAAGCAGAAAGTCACCTTCCAAAAGTGTCAACAATCAGCATTTACCCTCTATTTAGTACATTTGTAGCAGCAGAGCTTTACACCTTGTCCGAGTTACCAAATTACACCTGGGCTTGTCAGCCAGCAGCACCTTTCCTTGATAAACAAACACTTCACCGAACTGAAATGCAGAAATATTTATTTTGGTTTCCTTCATTGGTTTTGAAAATTGTTTTGGTTTTATAAAACATAGAAATAGCCAACACTAAGCAAACATTTGAATTCCAATGTAACAAACTACTGCTCTAACAGTTGACTTGGATTTGTGCACCTTAATTGCACACATGTATGAAATTATGCTACAGAGTAGTGCATTACAATCACACACAAATCTTAGTGCAAACCTTGTTGTGCTTGTATTTTACATATATCCATGTTTTCAAAAAACAGCAATGAATGCTAATTGCAAAACCAACTCTGTTAAGGATAGCAAAAGACTTAAGCTGTAATAAGGCTTGTTTCTGTGGATTTCTCAAACAAAGGGCAACTAGTTATTTTGTAATTTATTTGGGAATTGAGTTTTTATCCCTGAACAAATGCCTATCCTGTGCCAACACACAGTTGTCGGCATATATAAATACTCCAATTGCTGCAGAGCATCAGGCAAAACCATTCTACCTGACCTATTTTGCTATGCAGTGAAGAATACTCAGTGGCTCATACGTAAAGCACAGAAAACAGAGATTATGTCAAAAGCTCTTCTGCTTATAGAGGACCTGGCACTTTTTTTTTTTTTAAAAAAAAAGCGTTTTAAATACATGTTCACTACAGGGAAACGAGTGGCTGGTACAGGTGCAGTGTTTACCTGACTGTTAGCACAGCCCGCCCGCCTCCTGAACAGTTTTGGTTTTAGGTCGCTAGTGTTCTTGCCAGGGTTCAGGTCTGTTCACTTACAGGGCTGGCATTACTCGGGATTCGCATTAATGTAGCAAAGGCTACACCGGCTGAGTTAACTGCATCCACACTTCCAGTGCAGAACCACCAGCTGCAGACTTACTCTGAGGAGCTTGCATTCATCTGTCTCCTTCGCCTGGAGTTCTGACTTCTGCCTTATAAAAGTACACCTCACAACTGGCTGCAGATACAGAAGGGAAAAACCCACCCAAAACACTCAGATGCCTGCCCCAGTGAACATTAGGACAAATGCAAGATGCAATACCAGCTATACGACTGTAAGGGATTGGGGTTTATTTGGTGGCTGATTTTTAAGAGATTAAGTAGTCCTTCTGAGGATGCAAGATACTGAAGAGGCATTTTCAAACCTGCCAAATCCTTTGTGGAATTGACAACTGCAAAATACACTGCAGACAGCAAACATGCTGGCAATAAGAAAACCTTAGCTCCTTGGTGAAGGAGAGTCCCGTTTTTGGCCAAGGAAGTCTTAAATAACTTACATATAGTTACCATTTATAGTTAAGGCTCTTTTTGGAAATTGTAGGTCACCATAAAAACAGTATGCAACACAACTTGACAGTAAGGCAGTGTTCCATTTCTTCAACGTTCCTATGGCAAGTACCCATTTTTGTACAAGTTAACGATTGCACAGTTTCCTTCCCTATGTTTGCTGTAGTCAGATTACAGATACGAAGGCCAACAGTAGACAGATGTGTGCCACTTTCCTCTTTCCATTCTCAGTTACATTTTGGCATTAGCATAGAGTTCATCTATCTGTGACTGGAAATATTTTCGCAGTTCTGGTCTCTTCGCCTTCAGTGTTGGTGTCAGCAGGCCGTTTTCAATAGAAAACATTTCAGAGTGCAAGACAATGTCTTTGACCTGGAAGATAAACAGTTACTAGCCAAGCTGCTTTCCTTGACATGGACACAGCTATTAAGACATTGCCCAGACATCATAACTAAGCCCATCACTTTCAACATTTTCCAGATGTAACTGCTTTTAAGAAGCAGTTTCTGGAAAGTCAGATGATCTTGGTGTTGAGAAGTTTAAAAGAATTAGGTGCTTGGCTCTCACAAGCATCTTACCTGTTCAAATGACTTCAAACCAGATTCTTTCCCAATCTTCACCATGTCTTCCAGAATGTGTTTTTTGACATCCTGTGGATACAAGAATACACTGTATAGCTTGAAAAAGTTGCTGCAGAACGACTAAGCTTTTAGTTAGACATGACTCACCTTGTTTTTGCATAGCTCTTCATATGAGCCTTCAAATCCCTTTTTCTTGGCCCAGCTACGCAAAGTGTCAGGATCAGGTACCACAACAGCCACTAAGAAAGCCTAAGAAGGAATTTTTGTTAAGCTTTTTTCCTTTTGAAGTCAACACTTCAGTTTCTACACATTTCTTACAAGCCAGCATTAGGTTTTGGACAGCATTTTTCATCCTGCAGTGAAGTCAGTAGCTTTATGCTACTTGAACACAGGAGTGCAGTTCAGAAGCTCACACCTGAGAATTACTCTTGCTAAGACCCACATTTCAATTTACACTTGCAAAAGCCTGGACAACTTGTTGGGTTGTTTAGTTTAAATAAAACAAAAAAAATTAACAAATATTTTCCCTGCATACTGTTAGCAACTTATACACAGTCATTAATACTCAGTCCAGCCCCACTACCTTGTCTGACGCTAAATCCAGAAACAAGCCATGTAACTGTCATGTCAAAAATACATTCATAACCAAAATGTATAATGTCAAAGAAATTTAATATTTCAGTCCCAAAGCTGGGGGGAAGCGAAGAAGAAGGAAAGGAAGACTCTTTTCTGCAGTCTCCTCTTGCATTCATTTTTAAAGTTACCTGAAGAAGGCTTACCTGCAAGCTCTCTCCATGGACAAACACCTGAGCAAGTGCTTCACATCTTAGATACACATTTTCTATTTTCTCTGGTGCTATGTACTCTCCCTGGGCTAGTTTAAATATGTGTTTTTTCCGGTCAATGATCTTCAATGTACCGTTCTGTTGACAGAAGTAACTTCCACTCAGAAGAGGCACTTCAAGTGAAAAACCAATTTACGCAGCCTACACATGCCACAGTAGTACAGTAAAATAGTGCTACAGCCAGAGTGCCGTCAAACTAACATCAGAAAAGAGGCTCTATCCCAACCTAAACTAGGGAAAGCCTCAGGATTAGCACTGCCAATATTTTATCTCCAGGCACACAGATTTATCTGCGGCAGTAACTACCCTCCTCACAAAATTACTTGTATTTCGCCTGATTCATTGTGTTCAATATTTTCTATTTAATTTGTTAAATTACTGCTGATAACTACAGAAGTGTATTTCAGCTATATAAAAATTAACTTACTGGTAGCCATTTCCCGATATCTCCTGTATGAAGCCAGCCATCTTTGTCCAGAGCTTCTGCTGTTTTTTCTGGATCTTTCAAATAGCCACGAAATACACTTGGCCCTTTTACACACACCTGAAAACAGCCATTTGTTACTGTATGCTACTGTGAAGGGAGGTTAACGAACACTACTTGCAACAAATGCTGTGTCCAGTGGTTCTTGATAAACCTCACTAAAAAGACACAATTAAGTTTGTGTTAGTACAAAAATCTCTATTTATGGGTTTTGGAGACCTAAGAGTTTCCACGGGTATAAAGTATACTAAGAAGAAAGTGGAAGCATCTGTTCTCTTCTAGTCTAGCAGCAGTGTTCTTATCTATTATATGAATAGTCTGAATTTATCAGAGGAAATTTTTAGTTATCTGAAGAAATTCTGCTGGATCCAGAAATATTACTCCTCAGCCTTGCAACATGTTTGTTTCAGCTCTGACAAGCAGCAGGGGCATTGTGCTAAAGCTAGGGATGAAAAAGCTGCATATCACACAAATTACATGTTTATTGTCCAGAAGTAAAGTAGTTAATATGCTAATGCTTATAGAGAAGTCTTGGGTGCTCTAAAGGAAACCTGCAATTTCTTTAAACTGAAGGTTATCTGATTTTTGTACCAAGTAGAAAACCAGGAAACCTTCTCTAGATGCAACTGTATGCACAGGCATTATCAAGATCAAAAAGACATGCTTACAAGGTATGAGAAAAGGACCAATAAGAATGAAATGTTTATAGGTGAAGAAGTTGCCAGAGAACCAGGTCAGACCTTACAAGCTAAATTAAAGCAATTAGTAGAGTATCTGTTTTAGGCAAAGTGTAATGAGAGACAATTCTATAGCTATGGGCTTCAGGTTCTGTGAAACAAGTTTTAACACGTTTGTTAAATTCAGAATCGTTCACATCAAAAGTTAGAACTGAAAAACTAAGAAGGTACCTGATATATTAAGGTGCTACCATATCTATTCAAGTCCAAAGTAACTCCTAGCACAGCAAACTTTCACAGTAATTGCAAGCAAAACATTTTTAGAAGTTTTAAAGCTACTTGGCAGTTTCTCATTGTGAGAATTTATACTCAGTTCCTCTAGAAGACCAAGCTTTAAAAGCATATTTAAAGTGAAGCAAAAATTGCTGATGAAGACTAAACACATCATATGCAAGAAGAAAGGAATCTTGACACTGTTCTTTGCTTGCGAAGTTTCCCCACCAAGACCAACTAAATCCTTAAGTACTTCTGGGAATTAAAGCCCAGTGATTTGTCTCTAGTCTCATACAAATCAAAACCAAAACAAAGATTATATATTTTTTGCAGTCAAATTAGTTACTTGCTTAAGCTACTTTATTTATCCATTTGTCACACCACAATTGCCCCCAAGGCCCCTCCAGAGGCCACAGTTAATTTGTTTTCAGGGCATGGGGAATATAAAGTACTACATTGATATCTGTTCAAAGTATCTATTTTGCTTGGAAAAAAATATTGAAAAAAGACAGCATATAGCATTCAATATAAGGCTGAGTCCTCAAAGTGTAAAATATACATGTTCAATTTGTGCAGGCCACAGAAAACAGTTCAGAACACTGTGCAGGTGCAGGCAGTTGTCTCAAATCATCAGCAGCCTTTGTGGCATTTTATCTCCATTTCTCTTAACAGTGTTCCAGCCACTTTTGATTAGCTCATCTCACACATCACAAGCTGGGTAACAAGCTACATGTATCCACCGTTCTCCAGCACTTGGTAGTGGAGGGTTGGGGGGGAAGCCCTCTGCTGGCATTTTACTGAAGGATAAATGCAGTATGACATAGCTAGCTTCTCAGCTGTCTCACAGCTGGAAGATGGCATGCTGGTGATGCAACCATAAATAAATAGTAATCTGTTATCCCACAATAAGCTGCTTTCTCTCTCCTCCAGTACATTTTCTATTTTGCTTCTGTGAATGGTTAGCTGACACTGCATGCAGGCAAGTCAGGCATCTTTGATTTCACATTTCAGGACACATTTATCACTTCTGCTAAACTCAGTTATTTCACGAACAAAAAACATTTCCAATATTTCATAAGAGGCTTATATTGACCTTTTGAAATTACTCACCTCACCCTCTCCTCTGGCAGCCAAGTAATTCATTTCTTGTACATCAACAAGCTTGATGATACTGCATGGCATGGGTGCTCCAACATGACCTATTAAATAGAGTAACACTTCAGTAGCCTGACCTTCTTTAGTCAGGTTTGTGAAAACAGGGAGCTGGTTACATGCAAAAGTAAAAAAGATGGAAAACGGATTTCTGGTGAAGTACTACACCAATACCAGTACAGCAACAGCTTAAACTTGCTGGCATGGAAACACTACATTCACAGATATCCCTAGAATGTTATGTGCTGCATCATGTGCTCAGGCTTGCTTTTTCTTATATACGAGGATCCTCACTCTATGGACATATTTAAGTAGCAAAAGTCCCGCTATAGTTTCAATTATCAATATTATTTCAGTTAGGGAGCTAGATATGTAATTGCTGACAGAAATGGAGAAATGAAAATCTGTTTGTTCCAGCACAAAAAAATGCCATTTAAATTTCCAGCACTGTTTACACACACCAGATTCCTATTCTATAAAAATTACAAGGGTTGATATTATGACCTCCCCTAAATGCACTTCATGAACTTACAAGGACAAAGCCTATTAGAAGTTTGGATTACTAAAAATTCCTAGTTATTTGGGGGGGTAGAAACTTCAAGTGATGTCTTCAAAACTTTCACCTCACTTAAGACAAACAATCTTATGCTAGGTGTACTGAAGACTGACTGTGATCAGGGCTCTCTGTAGCACCCTGAGATTTGGCATGCAGACCGTTAAACACTATACCTGCTGTCCAGTCACCAGGAAGTGACAGTGAGCATCCAGCTGTGCACTCAGTCTGCCCATAACCTTCATAGAACTAGGATGTGAAATCAAAATATTACTTTTCAGAAATTTTCTTCATTAAAATTAAACTAATATTATGCTTTTTCTAGTTGTTTAAAATTGAGTTTAGCAAAACCACCAGCTATTAGTTTTATCACAGTAAACAATTTTAAGGGCTAATATTCCACCTTCAGTTGGTGGAATACTTAGTTTCACTCAATTTTAGATGCTATGTGACACCTGTATAGATAAAAACAGGAGAACAGAAGGAGCAAGAGGAAGCAGCTAAGAACAGTAGCACTAGCAGTGACTTTATTCACACCATTTAAGGGCAGGTTTGTCCAGGACAGCAGGAATGGAATCCCTATACCCAATCACAGCTCTGTGGTTATTATATACAAGACAGGCTTCCTTTTTTTGTGCAGAATGCATTGTTACACCAGCACATTACTGAACAACTTCAAGACATCACAGAAGCCTCATATTTTAGAGTGTTTTGAACTTTATTTCAATGCATTTGTTCCATCCTGTGCCACTGTTATTCAGATTTTACCTAAAAAAGGCATATAATTTGAGAAGGCTCTGAACATAAATGTAGTATGTGCAATCCGATTCTCCTCGGTTTCATCTTCAAAGCAACAACACTACAATATCATCACATTGCCTAGATTCTGTACAGTAGTTATCAGTACTTCTGTAAGCAAGGCAAGAACATCAATTATTTGTTTACAGCAGCTCCTTCCCCAGAAAATCCTTCTCTTAAGACAGTTCAGCTGACTACTTCAGTTCTACTGAAGACTCTGGATGAATACAGAAGTCTCAGGGGATGGAGATAAAACTCCAGAAAGGAGTACGCACTTGTGTAGCTTCCAAGAAGAATGCCAGAAAGAGTTATCCAGATAATCAGACTATTAGAATTGCTTTAAAGCTGGAACTGGGTATCAAAATCCTCATGTTTTAGGATTAAGGCCAGGAAACTCACCTGACAGCCAAGAGCTGTTCTCAGGAAGGTCAGTACATTTGCTGATACAGGTGCTGCTCCTGTAATCATCAGCCTTACTTTTCCTCCCAAACTTGCCTACAACAGACACAAGATACTGTGGACACCAAAAACATTTTAGAGAGATTTCCAGAGGCTTCTTCTGTTCCACCCTCAGCCACTCTTCACCTGTAGCTTCACCCACAAATGTTAAGTTTAGTTTCCTATTGCAAGCTGTCTTTTTTGCAGTGTTTTTAATCTCATTAATAGCTGGAAGGAACAGTATCTCAAACATACAGTATCTACACAGACTATGCCATGGTGTCGCTCCAAAGCGGACTCTGCCAAAAGTCTGAAGAGCTAAGTCACAGCCTTACAGCAATGGCTTTATTTTTAACTGCCTTGTATCAGCTTCTCCTACATCCTGAATGCTATAAAAAGCAGCCACAGGAGCATGTTGTACAACCAAGGTTAAGGCCATAGCAAGTGAGTGCCAGATATAACAGCAGGCATAACTTACTATTGAGCAACAGCAAGGAGACAGTAGGGGCCACAGGTGGTACTGTGTCACCTTTAGCATTCCTCCTTCAGAAGGACAGTGTTTGCTTTCAAAGTGGTGAGAGAAGCACCAGATTGTTTTAATTTCCTAATACAGTTAGCTGATACTGTTAGAACAAAGCAAATCAAAAAAATAAAGTTTAAAAGTTCAAGGCTGCCTTTATAGTCTTCTGAGTAGCCAGTGATGTCTTCAATCAGTGGTGAAAGGCATACCAGATTATAACCATTCATATGAAATTTGGCCAATTGCAAAAACTTAAGACAGAGGCTTTCCAGCATACCTGTACTTTGCGGAAGATGACTTTATCCCAGAAACTGTTATTTCTAACTATACCACTTCTGAGTTCCGCTTCTTTCCTCTTGGAAGCAAAATCCAGCATCCACCTCTTTAATGAAGTATCTGCCTGTCCAAGAATCTATTAAGAAAAATAATCTGTGGTTAGAAACCTCAGACTACCATTCCCTTTTTCTTACAGAACCATGCATAGAGACTCTTAACAGTGAAAACAAAGTAAATTGAACAACCTTTATTGGTAGAAATCTTAGTTCTAGTATGTCGCGGTCGGGCGCGCAGCGGTCCGACCACCTCCCAAAGGGAGAAGGGTTGAGGGTAAATTGGGACATCTCTCCACCAAGCTCGCAAGCAGACACGGAGACCGAAAGAGTATTTAACAAGTTTATTACTAAATATATTCAAATAAAACCTTATTTACTCTATGGAAATATTACAATATTAAAGAACACCACGCCCACCCATTCACTCCCTCTCTCACCCACCGAGAGATAAGGGCAAATAAGGACTTAATGATGTCAAGATACGACCTGTATGTGTGGATGGTGCGTGTGTGTGCGTGCATGTGTCCTTTCGGCGTTTGGTGATGGTCTCCGTGGAACGGCGACGATGTCTGACCGGCAGACCTGGACTGTTTCCAGTGACGTCAGCAGCTTGTAGCTTTTCTCTCTCTCCTTCTCTTGCAGCTTGGAGTGGCTTTTCCTGGCAGCANTGACCTCTACCTCGGTTCAGGAGATGTCCACTAAAATTAGCACTTAACCAATTCTTGCTTCCCAAACCATGTGATGCTGTTTCAATGTACAGTTTCTTCATTAAAATGAAAATTGAAGTTTTACTTTTTTATTCCAGTATGATCAAAATTCAACTTGAATATAATGCTCAGCATACTCTGAAAAGCACACCATCAAGTAAAGTACACAGGGCTTTCTGAGGAGATGTAGGTCACTTCAGAAATACAAAATGGGAGATCTGTCTTGCATATATAAGATTGCTTTTTAGATTACTTTCTAATAGGTCCTTCTAGTTATTCTCAGGAAGCCACACAGCAGACCACAGACTGATATATTCACTTGGAAAGATCCAGCAACTCTTCAGCATTATGGCCCCCATGCCACCACAGTTTCCCACCTGTTAGGCTTACAGGCTAGATTACTGCAAGGCTGAGTGAGGCTGAAACAGCATTGCAGATGTGTGAAAGCCTCAGGGCACTAGAGTTAACAAGCAAGAGGACACTATGAAAGGAGAAGAGTCCTAAGCTTTGGCTATGCTTCTTAGATTCCAGTACAGAATACATGAGCAGAATGAGGGGCTACATTTTAAGCAGTACCAGCTGGTCTCAGTATTCCCTCTTCCAAATGGAGGAGAGTTGCATGATTTGTTCCCGAGGCGAAATAATCTTGCTATTACTTGCTGTTCCTCTAGTCTCATGATTAATGCACTGTGCTGGCTAAGACAGCATAGACAGCTCTGCCATTTCTTTAGCAGTTACAGGACTTCTTACATTCTTCAGCTTCTCTGGCTGTATGCTAAAAAGAGTCAGTCATCCATATGCAAAAGGACAGTTTAAAATCTGAAGTCCAAGAAAGAGAATCTACTTCTGAATTCTGATCTCAGATGACCCTGAGCAGGCAAGCAGTGAGCACAGGAGAGACGGGGGCTGCTGACACAGCCTGTCTCCAGCACTCCCAACTGGCTGTTTTATAGTTCTCACTGCTAGAACACTGGCTGCTGTGTAGGAAACTTGCATGTGTCCATGCAAACACAGGCAAACACCTGACCTTGGTTTGCAAATTCCACTCCATGAGTCAGATGCTAAAAGTGTGGCATGCAGATGCTAAGCCTCATGTTCATGCTGTAGACTGTACTTAAATAACTTGCTCAGAGCAAAACAGTAAGTCATTAATCAAGCCAGGGAGAACCACGTCCCCTAGTCAGACTTTTCAGCACTAGTATTTGCTGCCTGAAGTTTTTTAATACAATCAGTATTACTTTCTACACTTTTGGCTCAAAGAGATACACAAATTCTTAGCATGCCAATTTAACTTCCCAGAGCACAATAGTTACTCCAGCACAAGCTTCATGAAGTCCCTTAAAACCCTTTGCAGGTCTAGACTCATGTCTGTAGACTTACCTTGTCAAACATTCTGTTCAACAGTCTTGGTACTACAGGAAATACAGTTGGCTGCAGTGTTTTTAGATCATCCATAAGTAGTCTGATATCCCCTTGAAAGAATCCTATCCGAGCTCCATGGCACAGGATCACACACTGTTAGAAAAAAAGTTAAACACTCTGAAAACACAGGATGGATGTGTTCTAGCTATATATATATATATATGTATAACAGTCCTATGCAGAGTGGACTGTGCAGGAACCTCCTTAAATCCTCTCAGCTTCTGGACTAGTTCTGCAGCATTCTCAGACTATAGGATGAGACTAGAAAGACCAAGTAGCAAGACATGCCTAGCATACGCTGGCCAAGGACTTCAATAGAATAAGATATAGCACAGAAATCCCTATCCAGAAAGGGCAGTTGCCCAAGTAAGGCAATGCCAGTAACTCAGAGGTAGCAAAAGACTGAAAAACAGAACTTCCCTATTTCAAGTATTTTACAAGCTTATTAAAATGCAGAGTTCCTTAATATATGAGGGAACAAAGAAAGATCTAGTATTTTTAAGTCAGCACATGCTATTTACTGGTCCAGCAGCAGCTGCTGCCTTATGCTACTTGATTTCCATTCTCTTGCACTTTGGTTTTCCCTCCTGTTTCACAGGACTAATGTGAGCAGAGGATTTGTTGTTATGTGATCAGGATGCTCTTTAGAAGATTCTAGGAGAGCCACTGCTTATTTCTGCATCACTTCAGACCTACACCAAGGAAGGCAGACTTAATCCTGTTGTGCTCTGTATTCTCTGTTAAGTATCTAGAAGCTCCACCCCTCACACCTATACACCTCTTTTTCTCTCTTATTTTGTTTGGTTTTCTTATTTTTAACATCTCTACTCTTATTGTCTTTATCTATGCCTACTTGTTTTTATTTTTTTTCTGCTTCCTCTGTTACACCTGTTCCTTCACCTGCCATCCATTCTCATCTTTTCTGCACAAGACATGCTAAAGTGTCACTTTTCCCCTTCACCTGTGCTTTGTCACCATCTGCTAAAAAGCAGCAAATGCATCAGTCCAGATGGACTGAGGAGCAACTGCCTTTGCTAGGTGGGAACACATTTGTCCTGTCAAGTTCACTGACCTTCTAACTCCCCTAGGAAGCCAAAAATCAAACATCAAGTTCGCAACAGTGAACACACTTGCACAGAGGCTGTTTATTTCTCCACATAAATTGGGGCATGACTACCTTCAACATACGTAGATGAGATTACATATAAGGAAGAGGTCTTAATTCAACTTCAGTAAGTACAGTAATTAAATGACTGTGCCTCTACTGTATCTAAAGTCTGAGGAAGTTACATCTTTTTAGTAATGCATACCACTGAACTATGGGCTCAGTGGTCCTTAAGACTGCCAGCATTAAGACAATCTGAGCCCCCTCATTCTCAAAAATGAAGCCCCAGGTTTTGCTGTAAGGGAAAACCGACTATCCAGGAGAACTTCAAAGTTTGTCATTAAATAGCATTAAAAGCCATTTTCATTTCCTGGAAGAGAACTCCACTGAAATAAAATCCCTTCCTTTTTATTGAAGTTTATGGAAAGCAATGGTAGGTTTAACAAACTTAAAATTAGTTTTGTGTAAGCAAGTAGAATGCTACATTATAAAATAAATTTTGCAGACTAAAGAATTCCATGGATTTTTAATAGTGCACTGACTGGAGGGAATTTCTAGGTAGCGTAAATGTGCTGTGGGGTTGTCTCACGTTCTGGAAATCAAGTTTCTTGTTAACCCTAGCTCTAAGGTTAATGTTTATATTTTGGCATAAAACCTAATTGTCTAGTACTCACTGGATATTGTTTACCTGAACCTCACTTCAAGCTTTCATACACACGTGCAAGAGTCAAAAAAGAGCGTGTATCACTGGGATTCAAGAGACATGCATTCTGTAAGAAAAGCAAGCTTCTCAATAGTTCAGTACAACAAACAGATGCTTACCTCAACAATTCTCTCAAACATATGAGCCAAGGGCAGGAATGATATCAGAGTGTCATCAGGTGAAGGCATACATGTTTTCTGAAATTGTCAGTAAAATTAAGTTAAATTCTCATTGATTCTCTGTTTTGCCTAAGTTAAACACAACAGTGAAATCTAGTGTCTAAACTCTAGAGCACAGCCCTCGCTTCAGGTTTGTTTGTAACGAAGCTGCATTGTCTTCCTTTCATGAAAAAAATATTACAGCAATGACTTCTAGCACGAGTAAAAATACATTACATAAAAAGGTAATCTTTTAGGGTTGAGTACAGTCACCAGATTACAACTTATCTTTCATGATTATGAATAGAAACAAATTCTGATGGAATACACAGAAAGTTCCATTATATACCTTGGGAGGGAGAGGTGAACAAAAAACTGTTAAAGCAGTGTGCCTTAGGGTTTAAAAAAATGCACCCTTTCATCTTACATCAGAAAGTCTGCTTATCCAATTTACCATAAGGTTGATAAAGGACCTTACAGGATCTAATTGTGAGACCACTTAATTTAAAAATTACTCTATATGCAAAGTACTTGGCAAAATAGGTACAATTGTATTTAATTACATGTGTATGTCTTAGAACTCTCTTCTTAGCTAGCCTGCAGATAAACTTTAGTATACTGTAAACTAAAAGTCAACACTATTAAGTAAAAATACAGAGTCGCACTGTTTGCTCATCTATGCAAGGGCTTTAGGCATTTTGGGGGTTAAAATACATTCTAGCTTCTCCCATCCTTAGTGGAACAAGTTGGCCTCTACACAAACCCTCTGATACAGAGCTTGCACCAACGGCAAACACTGTAAGCTTGGGGCAGAATGTAATGTAGATCCACATGAGGACTTTTGTAACATTGTACTTGGATCAGATCAAATTGTGACTCTGTCAGGTTCTTGACCCTGACAAAGGAAACCTGTAAACATTCATTGGCTTCTGACCTAGCAGGGCAGTGCTATCAAGTTACATTTTCACTTGGTTCATACTAGAAGTTAAGACCAAAGTTAATGAGATTTCAATGTTGGTTTTACTCCTGAGATTCTTCCCTTCACACAAATCCACAGTGTTAACCTTTGCAGTTTACCTCTGTAGTTTTGACAAAAGCTGAAGCATTGCTGACTATGTTTTGATGAGTGATCATAGCTCCTTTTGGGTTTCCTATGGAAGAAGCACATCAGGATGCAAAAGTGAAATTTTTAGATCCTTCAAGTTACCAAGGAGTGGTAAAACTAATCTAATAACAATCAATCAATCCCTTCATTGATATTAATACCTTTCTTTGTATATCAATTAAACAGAGGCAGATATACTTTCAATAATAGCTGGTAACAGTTAAGTAGTAAGTTTGTGCTGAAGTCCTCAAATTTCGTAAGGAGAGCAAACCCTTCACATGTTCTCATGTCTCCTAGATAAGCTTCTCTCATTCAAAATTCAACGCTTCTATGGAGATGCGGCTGTCAAACCTAGACTAATTTCTGTTCTCCCATCTGCTTTAAGGATGTAGCTTGTTGTTATACTCCTCCCTTTTGCTCCCTGTCAGTGTTGGATGTTAACTCACAAATGTCAAATGTGTGACATCTAGATGGTCTTTCTGTTTTGGTCTTACAGCAAGGCTGCTTAGAGCTCAGGAACAAATTTTATTAATACAGTACAAAAAAAAAAAGACTACCGAAGAATCAAAAGTCTTAAGTCTGATGCAAAGCCCTTGTAATGGAAATACAGGTTCAGTACTTATTTCCAAGCCCAAAACTGTAACACCTTCATTCCCCAATACTGCAACTCTGTATTGATCAATGGGAAAAACCAAAGGGAGCCTTACCATAAAACTTCCCCACCTACTACTTTCCAAAAAGATGCAGCAGCAGGGGAGTGCCTTGAAAAAAAGTAGGAGGGCTTCTGAATTAATCACATACAGGATAATAAATTCTGTATAATGTAATGAGATGTACCTGTTGTTCCACTGGTGAAACAGATGACTGCTAGATCTTCTGGCTTTGGAGGCTATAAGAGTTAAGAAAGTATTAGTATGGTTAAGAGAGCACGGAAAAAAAGATTTTCCTGGACAAAACACTGAAATACTACTGTTACTTTTGAGCTATGGGAGACAGGGAGATTTGCTAGTTTGATCTACAGAATGCTACCCAGCTTCAGATTGAATTAATTTCATACTTACCATAGGTTTTTGCCTGTGCGCTCTTCCCAGCCCCTACAGGAAGAGGAGAAAGGAGAGACAGTTTAGACATAAGCGTGTACATTTCTTGCTTTAAATTTACTAGACAAACACTATCAAACTCCACAGTGTTCCATTATTTAGACTGTCTGTTAAGGCATTTTAACTTATAAAAATAGTAACAAAGGCTTTAAATGACATTTTAAAGATATATAGAATAATTCCCATATTCTACAAATATAAAAGTGATAACTAATCTGAAACTCAGATTTTTTTCCAGCTAGTAAACCAGAAGTCACTCACCAGAGAACCTCAAGGTTAAGCAGTGTTGTGACAAGCCACAGCAGGCAATCAATCCTATACTTCATGCAGAAGGCATGTGCCAATGACAACCAGTGAATAGATGAAGCAAGATTCATCTCACTAAACACCTTGCACCAACATCACTGCTCGTGAGAGGGAAGACTGAGTTTCCCTATGAAGGGTCATTGGTGCTTTGTACTCCTTTCATACTGAGGACAGTACAAGATTCTCTATTCCAACCTCTTCTTCCCTCTCCCTCCTTACAATATTCAGGCCTGGCCAGTAATGATGTCAGTTGTTAAAGCAGAAGGGAATAGATACCAAGATCACCCTTTTATCATCAAGGATATAATGATTAAGAGGAAAAATTTGAAAGCCATGTTCATTATCTGTCAGCTTTAAAGTTTCAAATCAAGACTTTACTGTCATACCCATTTAAAATAGTAACAATACTGCTTAAGGACTTAAAAGTTTCACTTCAATTTGCCTAAGTATAGCTTTGGAAGCATCCTTTGAGGGCAGACATCAACTTCACCACTGCCTTTACATTCCAAGTACACAACAATAGCACTACACATTCCTCTCCTAGCCCTAGACTTCCTTTAGTATGATGTACTTCTCAGATCACTTAAAGAAGTTTAAGTCCAGTTAACATTCCCATACCTGTAAGTTTGCCTTTTTTAAAGGGTACCATTATGCAAAAGTTTGCCACTGATTTCCACAGCTGTCTGCTCAAAACAGCATCTGCATTTCAAGTACCACCAGAAGCTCAATACTTCCCTACAGCCTGTTTTGAGTAAGATCTGGCATTTACCAAACATACAACTAAGCTCTCCACAGTTTCTTTTAATCTTCTAGAACAGAACTCCAACATCTCTTCTCATTGAAGAGTCTTATTCACACCTACTCAGCTCTAGGTAACCGCTGCATACACACAGGTATCAGCATCAAAACCCAAGCTTATGGCATCTGGGAGATACACAGAGGAACCAGTCACATAACCTATAAAGCACAGCTGAGCAATAAACTTAAACCAAGAATCAAAAAATCCCCCAAGTACTTAAGGATAGAAATAGTTACACTATTCTAATCTAAGTTCCTAAAGAGTTCATAGTTGCTTTTTGGGATATGCTAAAATCCTCTACACTTTCAAGTGACAAAACTTACATCTGCCCACCAAAACACTATTAGAAATTTTTTTCAATAACTTCGGAGATTTAGAGAAGAGGCTCTCGGAGCACCTAATATTCCACCTAACCCAGCTGGCAGTCAGTCACAAGTGGTGTTCCCTGGGGCTCAATATTGGGGCCTGTTCTCTTTAATATCTTTATCAATGATCTGGATTACGGGATCAATGGCATCCTCAGATTTGCAGATGACACTAAAATGGGTGGGAGTGTAGATTGCTTGAACATAGGTAGGCTCTACAGAGGGGTGTGGATAGGCTGGACCAATGGGCTGAGGCCAGTGGTATGAGATTCAACAAGGTCAAGTGCCAGGTCCTGCACTTGGGTCACAGCAACCCCATGCAATGCTACAGGCTTGTGAAGAGTGGCTGAAGAGCTGCCTGGCAGAAGGGGATGTGGGGGTGTTGGTCAACAGCCAGCTGAATATGAGCCAGCAGTGTGCCTAGGTGGCCAAGAAGGCCAACAGTATCCTGGCTCGTATCAGAAATAGTGGGGTCAGCAGGACTAGGGAAGGGATTGTCCCCCTGTACTCAGCACTGGTGAGGCCACACCTCAACTACTGTGTCCAGTTTTGGACTCCTTGCTACAAGAAGGACATTGAGGTGCTGTAGTGTGACCAAAGAAGGGCAGTGAAGCTGATGAAGGGTCTAGAGAACAAGTCTCATGAGGAGCAGCTGAGGAAACTGGGGCTGTTTAGCATGGGGAAAAAAAAGGAGGCTGAAGGCAGATGTTATTGCTCTCTACAACTACCTGAAAGGAGGCTGTAGCAAGGTGGGGGGTCAATTTTTTCTTCTAAGTAAGAACTGATAGGACAAGAAGAAACTGCCTCAAGTTGCACCAGAGGAGGTTTAGGTTGGTTATTAGGAAGTTTCTTCACCGAAAGGGTTGTCAAGCCCTGGAAAAGGCTGTCCAGGGAAATGGTGGTGTCACCACCCCTGGAGTATTTAAAAGCTGTGGCAATTAGGTACATGGTTTAATGATGGACTTGGCTGTGCTGGGTTAATGGTTGGACCTGATGATCTTGAAAGTCTCTGCCAACCAAAACAATTCTATGCTTCTATAATACTGCATTAATCCAAACATCAAGTGTTGTTAAATAAGAGCTACAAAGAACTACTGAAAGTCATTACTTCAGCATCTAGACTTCTAGCTTAAAGACAACATTCACCTCCTGGTATATTTTTCTGTAGCTAGGAGATCCACTGGAAGCATCTTCACCTGCCAAAAACTGGAGTTCAACTCACAAGAACGTACAAAGTTGCAGCAGGAACAATCTTCTTCCAAATTTAACCCAACCCTCTTGCTAGTGAGCTATAGAACTCGCTTACTCTGAATAATGTTTTTAGCCCCATTTCAACCTGGCAGTCTTGTTGGGTCTAGTTAGCTACGATACAGTTAATCACCTTTTAGAAGACATGCTGGCATTTTTGTATCTTTACCAGAAGGTGGCCCTGTTAACATATCTCTCAGGCTGCCATGAAAACAAGTTCAGTGAAATAAAGTATTTCATACCAGTTACTGACACCTGCACAAGACAAGCATGCTTATTTGAAGATATTCAAGTTCTTGTGGGCCAAATGTTCATCAGAACTCCAGCTGGCACGAGGCTAAACCTGGCTTTATGACCTCAAAGAAAAGATGTATTTTATGTGATCTGATCCTGAGACAGAGTTCTCCAAATAAGGAGTGAAGTTATGAAATCAACTTGGATAAGAGATCTATACATACAAAAAGAACTAAAGCAAAACCAAGACTTGACCAACAGGTCACTAAGCAAAATGGTTTCTACTTCCAAAACCTGGAAGTGTCATTCCCCTGTATTACCATAATCTTACCCTGGAAGAGTTTACTGCCATTTCCCTTCTCCCTGAGAAAAAATTTTGTAGTTTGTGTACAGAGGAAGATGCCATTTTTCCCCAGACCACACAGGCTCTTCTGAAGTAAGTATTTCTGAGGTATTAGTCACAGCATGTAATTATCACATTACTCCTTCACATGGGCAAGCCTTAACACTCAGATCTGATGTTCAGTCTGGACAATGCTAACAAGCTTTTGTTCTGGCATATACACTTCCGTATTTTGAGCGTTGTGAAATACTATTAGCAAGCTGTTTTCCTTCTTTTTAAATATCTTGTGTAAACAAAAGGTAGTTCAGTACTTTGAAACTAACCCACCACATTTTGTCCACAGTCCTAAGACCTGTTCAACCAACACCATATTCTTCCTCCACAAGTAAATGAGATGAAAGCAGTAAAGTAGGTTAAACATGCTTACCTCTATTTCTTTCATGCTAAAGACTTCCACCCCACACTTTTTGCCACGTTCCACAAGATCCATGCCAAAAGGCTCCATGATAACAATGGTGTTAAGTATTGGAGTTTCCCCCTTTTCCACACTGGTTAGCAGAAGTTTGGCCTTGTCAGGTTTGTCACAGAAAACCAATGACAAGTCAGCTGATAAGAGAATGACATTATTAGACTAGATTCATACATTTTTCAGAACATGGTAATGGCAGACACTTCTGAACAAGGCTACAGTTCTGCCCTCAGCTCTGCCATAATATATTCAGCTGCTCAACTACAGGAAGCGTCCTACCTTTGTTCACAATGTATGTAATTGCTTCAGTTCCCAGTGTATCATAGAGTGGCACCACCACCATGGAGAAGGCGTAGCACCCCTGTTCAATGATGACCCACTGCACAGAAAGAAGAGATGCAAGTCACTGTGTGTTTGCTCGTAACAGGCCTCCAAGATAGACTCAAATTTGGATTTTAACAAGGAAGCTAATAGGACAGAGCTCATTTAGACAAGTCTTTCTAAAAAAAGTAAGTGGCAGTTTGTAGAATTTGTTTACTTTGAAGACCTACTAAATTTTTACCTGTGGAAGGAGGAAAGAAAAAAACCAATTAAGTAGCTATGGTAAACAATCCCATCCAATAAAATTCAGGTCTATGCCTAAGAGTAATTTTAAGTACTTTTGAAAAACGGCTAATGTTAGCCATCTCCTTAATTTACCTAATAACAGAAAGGCTTTAAGTAAGAGCACAATATTTTTTTTATTTTTAGGTAGCCAAAGCCTTCAATATTCTATATTACCATGGTATATGAATCAGTGAAGGTCTTTGCTCATGCCTCGACACATTAAATTTAATGTGCACACAGTATTCTTACCTCTACATTATCTGCATCTCATTTGATGGCCAGACATGCAACGTATGCAGCTAAACTAGAAGTCCTTTAGAAAGCCAGTCCCAGAAAGTTTCTCAGCATTTCTCAAGACTAACCATTCTTCTTTAAAGGAATCTTAATCTGAAGACTTCTATAAGAAATGCAATTGCATCCCTGCAAGCTGCAATAAGGATCTGCCTGCTAACAAGTGCAGTACTCAAGAAACGTAACAAATATCGCAGCCATATTGTGTATGATGCAAGCTGACAATGCTTTACAGCAAGTCTGATTTCATCCCAAGTACCATAAAGATAAGAGAGTAATGCAATTCTTTTTCCAGATGGTAGCTATTGGGTATTGTTTGTAAACAACTAGCTACACCAATTACAAGTTAGCGTGCAACTTCTGAAATGGGAGCTTCTGGACACACGAAGAGGCCAGTGGAGCTGTAACATTTCTTTGATGGGAAAAACTTAAGAGGGGCAGAAATTCTCAGACATGGTACCTTTAGTCAGTTCCAGTTACAGGAACAAAACAGAATGCATCTTTAAAAGTTACCAGAACTTACAAATCAGCAGGGATTGCATTAACAAGGGTGCCTGTTTCCCTTCCCCACCCCCAAACTGTCACACTTTCCAAGGTTTTTGCAGGACACTAGCCAGTTACCTCACCCCTGTATGATGACAAGTTTATACATCATTCAGCTGTTTTTTCCATATAATATCTAATATAGAGGCCATGTTAACAAAGTTGCTATATCTCAGTTTTACAAACTGTTTATTAGGGGCAAGTTTCAATCAATTACTCTAGGAAACAGCCTTAAACACAGGGAACTTTTCTGAAAGCATTTACACAATAGGCAAGCTGTACACCTCTTGTTCTTGACTTCTTATAAAAGTAGTACGAGGCCAGCAGCTAACAGGTAACTAGGCTTTCATGCAGACATTAGACACGCTGACAAGTAAGCAGGCACACCTATACCAGCAGTACTGCTGTTCAACAGCCTTAAGTTTAGTAGGTTAATAGGGCAGTGGTCTACTACAGTAAACTTCAGAAGCTGCACAGTGATAAAAGCTTCTTATTGCAGCCTCCAACAACTCTTACACACCATCATTCTCAATACAACAAGCAGCATCTTTATCTTCTGGACCATCAAGTCATTTTTCTTCCATTTTAGCTTCTAAAGTTAAGAGTACTTAAATACAAATAGCAAACCTTGGCATCTGAGTTCTCTCTGAGCCCAAGAAAGCAACTACTACTGAGTAACAGACTACCTACTGCAAGTTTCCATTTGATTTCTGACATGGCTCTGATGTATTCAGGGACACTGTCTATTTCAACATCCAGTTTTCTCAATCCAAAGCACAACTTCCTTGCTTGCAGAAGAGATCATCTGTTCTCCAGTTGCTCAAAGAGAAAGTAGTTTATTTATAAATCCAAGTTTGGGGGTTTTTAGTGAATATTTATGCAAGGACATAGTAGGATTTTCCCCAGTAGGGGATTTCCCCAACAATTTTTCCCTGAGCTGACAAATGTGAATCATCTCACACAAAAAAAACTTTGCATAATCTCCTGTCTGGATTAGTGATTATGTTGGGATGTCACAACACCCATCCAGTAGTTTTCAGCAGGGAAAATCCCAGATTTAAAATTGCTGTTTTCAACAAGTCTTTCCAGCTCATTCCTGACCCAACTCAAAGCCTGCTGGAGCAATGCAACTCAATTACATTTTATCTCTGAACTGAGAGCAGACCATACTGTGATCTCCTTCAGAAAATCCACTAACCCAGCAGTCAAAGACTTTGCACCCAAAGGTGTGTGGAGAAACAGTTTGAACTGGCACAGCCCTAACAGCTAGCTCCTTTTCTACTTCTAGTTCATAGTGTTACAAGCACAGGAGACTCAACTCAAGGGTCTGTAACATCTTGTCACACAACAGCTTCCTACTCTGACATATCCCAGACTTAATTGCAGAAATTAAACTGTAGCTGTTGCAACCAGAATTCCAGCAGGAAAATCCAAGCAAACCACTGCAGATTTAATACTCTGGAAAAAAAAGTTCTTCTCCTGTACAATGCTAGAGTTAAGGGGTTTTGTGGTGTAGGCTGGGAGAGCAGGAAAGGGGTCACAGTCACACAGCTTACATTTTAATGACAGCAAGGAAGACTCAGGGACTAACTGGAATCAGAAGAGATCCAACAGCAAGCTGTTGTCCAGCACAACTAGGACACCAATACAACCAGTATCAGTTGTCAACACTGGAGATGGCTCTGGATAATGGCATCCAGCTGGGAGTGTTTAATCAAGAGAGACAGCATATTTTTGCCAAACTTAAGAACCAGTCTCTTGTCTCAATACAGGTTTGAACTAGCTTAATGCAGCAAGTACCAGCTCAAGCTACTAAGCACATAAACATAGGTTAGAGAAATTCAGTCCTATTAAACAGATGTAACAAACAAGTCTAGAGAATAAATATTTACTATTTCATAATATTATTAGAAAGAGCAATCTAGAACCACTTCTGGGTTTAAATGGATAGATACTAGCTAATCAATCTAAATATTCCCACTGTTGTCTTACATTCATAACATCATTTTGCTTTGTCAGGGGATCTTCTTTATTAAAGGGGGCAGAAAGACCAAAATGACATAATTAAGCTGCAATTAATTTTCCATTTTTGCTTTCATCAGCAGTTCTCCTTCATAGTATCTTTGTGCCCAGGGCCTCCGTCAGAGATAGTTCTATCATCTTTAACCATCTTCTATTTGTCCAAATATTTAATCACTAAGTGCTTCTTTGGGTTTTGAAGGCTTTAACCACCTCCTTGTGGCTTCCAACCACTTTCAATTATCTTGTACTCTAGTGTCGCTTTAAGAGAAAGCAAATGGTGGTTACATTCACTAGGTACTGCATTAGCTTCCCATTAAACAGGCCTCCTCTATAAACTGGAAATAGGAGAATAAAATTAGATAAATTATTTTGGATTCCCTGATTCTCTTTCTGTAGTCCTCTTCTTGCTCTCCAGCCTTCTGCATTCAGCTCTGGCAGCAAAAAAAACCCCATGACACCAACAGTTGTGTCAATTACCAGCTTTGGTTCTCAGCTGAAGATGTGACTCCTGCAGGTCTACAACGTCAGCCTTTAGGCTTTTCCTAACATCAAATGGACTCTTAGCAGGGAATGTCAGTACGCTGCCAAAAAGCAACAGATAAGAGGTCCACTTCAATAATAGCTAGACACTAATACACACACTGCCAATTAAATTACCTCAGGTCTGTTTTGTGAAAAGATTCCTATGTATTGACTCTGAGATGGTTTGAAGCCTCGGTGGAGTAATGCAGAGCCCACACACTCAGCTCTGTCTGAAACCTGGAGGGACAAGAGATGGAAGACAAGAAAAAATTGAGAGCAAGCTCATCAGTGTAAACCTCTCAACATTAAGTCTTACAAAAAGAAGGCAAATAATTGGTATGAAGTAGACAGCAGTTTTCTAGGCTATTTTGGATGTCCTCTTTGACTTTGATAACCTAACACTGCAATGCCATTATACTGCACTGATTGTAGATACTACACTTGCACTCAATATGCAGCAGAAGAGACACACAATCCAGTTGTACTTGAAAGTGTTAGGTGTAAGTTTAAAAGTTACGCTCACATACACAGAAAAGGCTGTTTTGTTGCAACTGTATTAAGCCCCAGAAGTATCCCTGGAATGATTCAGCATTACGTTTCTGCTCAGTCACAAGCACTACATATGCCATCCTTCTGCTTCATTTGGTGTGTATGGGAATAGCATTTCTCCCTACAAGAAGTGAGAGAATAAAGGAAGCAAAACCCAGCTAGTTCTACAAACAAGGTTTGGGAAAATAATTTTCTGAATTCTTGCTATATAGCACATGATCTGAATCTGTGTTAGTCACAACTCAAACAGGAGAGCTTTACTAAAGAGAAGTTGCACCCAACAAGTGCCCAGCAAAATCACCTTGGAAAAGCAAGGTCGGCTACATACAAAAGGTGTAGAATGACCTGAACAGTATGAAATAGGCAAGGTTTATGCAAATTTGAAAACAATAACTGATTAAGTCAGGAATGACCCAAAAGTGCACAGCTGTTAAAGATTTGCATAAAGATATTTTTAGCAATCATGAAGGAGCATGCTACCGGTGGGAAGCATATCTGTTAACACCCTATACAACCATTATTCAGCACTATGGAGACATCATCAAGAAGCACAAGTAACATCTGTAAATGGGATTTTTCCTAGTGTAAAATGAGCCTCACAAGCAAGCATCTAAAGTAGTCCAAGTCCCTGAATACTACACTTCAAAGCCACAGCCCTTCAGAGGCAGCGTCAAAGTCGTGAACAATTCAGCAATGAGATGCTAAAAGCTGCCAAGACAACAAAAACCCCTCTGAGTTAAAGCCATTAATAAACTAAGTAAGTGCAGGAGATACCCTTTTCTCTCCCTTGCACATTTGAGGCTGTTCCTTTAAAATACTCTAATAGGAACTAGAACCTTTCTGTAATATTGTGCTACTACTTTAAAACATCCATAAATAATTAAGATTTGTTGTATCACATTACTGGACATTGTTAACAATTCTCAGCAAACAAAAGCAGGTCTAGCACTGAGACTACTTACCTCTTTATAGGAGATCCACTCATATGGCTGGTTTGGCTTTCTAACACCTAGACATGGACCATTATCTAAAAAAGATAAAACGAAAAGTTACTTAGAATTCAACCCCAGCCCCTCTCTCCTGACACCACACTACCTACACTCTTGGTGTTAAACCTCTAGATTCTTTGCAGACACCTTCAGAAGATAAACCTTTTTTTTTGGAGGAGGGACAGGGAGGGAAGCTGGGGGAAGACACAGGCCTCTAGGGCTAAGGAACAGCACTGACTTTATTCACATGACTCTGCTTCACAGGAGGTCAGTTAAGCTTGCCTTCAAGAAAGTTCACAAGTAATACATTTATCTTATTGCTCGGCAGACATCCCCTATCCGCAACTGCATTTCAAAAGAGTCCAGCCCTTTAGTTCTTGATATATTGTTGAAAACGTTTAAATTTAAGACTTACTTGATACTTGCACACCCCTCTGGAAGATATCATAAGCTGTTCTCACATCATCATAGTAGTAAACCAACAGTTCATCACTATTAAGAAGAGAGGACCTTCGAGCATGCTCACCACCCTAAGAAAACCAATTAGAAAGGTTAGACACCTGTTGGTGTCAAGAATGAACGGGAATTTCACGAAGGAATAAAAATACCTCATCCATTAAGATTTGTTGTGAGCCTTGACAAATTCTGCTTGCGAGAACTTTAGGGTTTTTTTCCACTATCAGGTGAGCTCTGTAAGGTTTCCTAGAACACTGTTTCAAAATCAGACTGTTCCCTGCATTACTAAAGCCTGTCAGGCAAAACTCTTACTCCTCTACTACCTTCAATAACACAGAATAAGTAAGAATGACAAAATGCCCTTTGACACTCCTTACTAGACACAGGATTTACCTTAAGAAGTGTTTTACTAGATTACAGTATACAGCATAATTCCATCAAGCTTTCTAAATCACTGCAGCCTCAGAGCTCTCTAGATACAATATTAATACTGAGATCCTAATCCACTTTTCTAATTAAGATTATAGAACAATCAGACTTCAAACTGTGCTTTCAAAGCCTAAATCATTTTAAGAGTGGTCAACAACACCCTAAGTGTTCTCATAAGTAAAATACTCTGTTCCAGATAAAAAATTGAGTCCCTTAATCCTATTTAAAGTTCCATCTTACAAAAAAGGTTTCCTCCTGATCTAGAGGCAGTCAAGACAATATTACCTCAATGATTAAAATCACTTTTTCAGCAGGTCAGTATTTATAGGCTACAACTGGAAGTTAATACAAGAATGTAATCATTTAGTTTTAACATTGCCTTTTTTAGAGTGATGACTCATTAAATAATCTCATTTAGATCAAGTTTCACAAATTGCAGTTATGTAAGTACTATTGGGTCATATTAGTCCTGCTATGAATGACAGACACATACTAACCAAGTTCGTAGCAGGAAAAGCCTTGCTGGTTAAACAGTCTTTCCTACAAATTGCTTAAGAGTCTATCAGTGGTTATAGTTAACTTCTGGTTCTTTCAAAGTCAAGTCCTGAACTAAATCTATGTCCAAATTGTCAGTATCCACAATGTCAAAAGCCTACTGATATGCAATCATCGGCTCTCCTGCACCATTGGTTTATTTTCCTGTTTTCAAAGTATCCTAGAAGGCCAGAGAGCATCTGTTCATGTATAAGCTACACAAACAGTTATCAAGAGGTGTCATATTGCCCATGTCCACAAAAGAAACTAGCACATTAGAAGGTAGGGGGAAAACTAAAAAAAAAAAAAGTATTTTAGCACTAAAACAAGTTAGACTCATTTTAGCAAAGTGCTATGCATAATACATAGCCACTCCTTTAACAGTAAGTCAAAATATACACTGTGAACATGACCCAGAACAAGTTAATGACCGGCTTACCTCTAAAAAAATTGTAACATTAGAAAAATTAAGAGCATACTTTCATTCAGACCCAACATCTACTCTAGAGGAAATTAACAGATCACTGGTACATGTCCCTGCCTGGGAAGAAAAGCAAGACTGACTGCTTTCTTGCACTGGTTTCATAGATGTTAGATAACCAAGGTCAGCTTCTAGATTTTTCCAGGTTTGCCACCTCTGGAGCTAACCTGAGGAAGATCACACAGTGTAGTTTGTAACCACATTCACAGGTAATATCAACAAGCACAATGTATCAGTATCACATTTGACGTGCTACAATTCCTGCTCCAGGTGAAATACAATATCCTAAGCCATTCCTCAGTAACAGTCAAGAAATTTGTTTTCTCCTTATCTGATCTACTTTTTTACACGCCCTATTACTCAGCACCACAAAAGCCGTTTTTGCAGGGCCTGAGGCACGAACCAAATTTGAGGATGAGACTTATCAGCTAGACAGCACATTGCTTAGATACAAGACTGACTGCACTGTCCTTCTGAAAAACAGAAACTCTAAGACTACTACTGAAAAGACCCCAAGAGTTCTCATGAGTTTTCAGTAAAGGGAAACACAGCCAAGTTATGGTTCTGCTTACTTTATTCTTCCCAAAAATAAAGTGAAATTAACCAAATTTTCAACAGCTCTAGAGTAAGTTTTGCTGAAAAACATGAAGTTCCTTGTGTGAAGACCATCACAAGTTCAACTTTATTCTTCAGGTATGCTGTGAAATACACCTGGATATGCTGAAGATCATTTAGAGCTTACCTTATGCGCCAAGTTTGAACTCGTCTACTAGGCAAGATTATGGTATTGGTCTACATTCTGCTTCAGAGTAGCAAGAAATGTATTTTGAGAGCCTGTCCAAAGGGTCCTTATCCAGAATATTTGTGCAGTATTGGGGAAAATTCTGTTCCCAATAAAATTTTCTAAAAATCACTGGTCACTACAACCACCAAGCATCTGAATCTCAGGACTGGAATGTTTGTCTCATTTCACACAAGTTATTTGAATGGAATCTAACAGATCTGTCCAGTACAAAGGTAAAAACTCAAAAGAGTTGTCTGTTTTACCAAAGCATGTTTAAGAAGCCAGGCAACAGCTTATTAATGTGAGAACAGCCTCTGGTTACTTATGTAAGACACCCCTCGCAGCAGCTTCAGGAGCTGCAGAAAACTGACCCATTGCACAGCAAGTGCTGGTCATTAAGTAAAACCTTGGCATTGGTTCAGAGTAGCAGCAGCTGAAGGAAACAGATTTATTCTACAACAGAGGCATATATTACTCTATCAATGCCTATTTGGGTCACAAAAGATAAACGCTTTTGTTCAAGCCACGGGTTTGCTTCTTGTTGACACAGGGTGCCTAGGATTAGCAGTACTGTCAAAACACACTGTTGGCTATGTCTCAGAGGCAAGAGATGCAATTTCTGTTTTCCTGAGAGGGGCAAGTATACTAGCAAGTGGTGCTCAGCTCACCAGCATACATTCTGAGCAGCAAGAAGTGTAAACTAGAGATTTCAAGCCACCCATATAGTTTTGAGCATGCTAATCCCTAGGTAAGCACACAACAGCTAAAAACTGACCACTTAATAGGAAGACAAGCACACATCTATCAAATGTGTTTAATAGGACAAGAAGAAACAGTCACAAATATATATATAAATAAA
>VZZY01012713.1:0-105930 GCA_013400335.1 Eurystomus gularis
CTCCTGGTTGGTTCCTCAATTGCGTGGAGGAGAAAGTTATCACCAGTGCATTCCAGGAATCTCCTGGATTGTTTGTGCCTTGCCGTGTTGTTCCTCCAACTCATAGAGGGGTGGTTAAAGTCCCCTGTGAGGACCAGGGCTTGCAAACGAGCAGTGTTTCCTATCTGTGTATGAAGGGCCTCATCCGCTTGTTCCTCCAAGTCAGGTGGTCTGTACTAGACCCTCACTGTAATGTCTCCTTCCCTTCCTTTCACCCTGGCCCATAGGCACTTGGTCTTGTTGTCATCACTCACCAGATGGAGCTCCATGCATTCCAGCTGTTCATTGACATAGAGGGCAACACCCTCTGCTCGCCTCCACTCCTGTCCTCCTGAAGATCTTATACCCTTCTAATCTAACACACCAATCATAGGAGTCATGCCACCATGTCTCTGTGATTCTGATCAGATCACAGCTCTGGAGGCATGCAAGTGTCTCCCACTCTTCTTGTTTATTGCCCATGCTATGGGCGTTCACATAAAGCATTTGAGCTGTGCCCCTGATGATGTAATTGGAGCCCTTGATGAAGTACAGTTGCAGTTCAGCTGGGCTAGTGGTTGCTCCCAATGTTGCTGTGCCATTCCCAGGGTCATCTTCATCTGATCTGGTTTTATCTCCAGATAAACCAGAGAAACCCAGATGTATAGCTACATCTCAGTTGCAATTCTGTGCCTCTGCACCTGTAAGGATTTAGAAGAGCAAGTGCAGACTGATGTTTTCACAGTATCTGAACAGCAGAATATGCATCTACGAGCTTGAAGGAATTTTCAGAAAGTGCTGCGCTGTTTCAAATTGCTGATAACCATCAATTTCTGAGACCAGAGCTCCTTAAAAAATACCCACCAAGACTTCCTCTGTAGTTCTGATTTCCTAACAACTTTAGAAAAAATAAACCCTTTTTGGCTTTTTCAAAGACTATTGCAGAATTCTTAGGTCAAACAGTTAACACTGTGTTTCTATTTTCTAGACTGCTGGTCTGTACCTCCTAGTACAATATTCACTATTGCTTGAATGCGCTTATTTGTCTTTGTCTGAGAGAATTTTAACCGGTCTCAGAGCTTTGGATATTCAAAGAACATAGTTTTCCCCTGAATGCTAATTAGCTTGATAACTTTGTTTATTTAAAGCTTATTATGGAACCTGGTAAATTAATACATAGCATCATAATATATCTTTCAGGTTTCCTGCAGCTGATTACTTGGAAGGTTGTTTAACAGGGAGACCAGCCATTGCTGGCAGAATGATAGTCTTGTGGGATTTGCAAATTACTGAAGGAGCAGGTTTTTTTGCACACGTTGTATCTGTGGCTCACTGAATTGTGTTAGAAGTAAGGTGTTAATTGTGTCAATAAACTTAACCATAGGGCCTTTCACAGGCCCCACGATAACCACTTTTGCCTCAGCTGGGGTTCTTAAAATGTTCTTAGACTGTATTTTTCCACAGTTGACTTGTACCACACAGCTAGTATTTCTCCCTGAGTCATGCACCAAGAAAACTGGAACTGCTGGAAACATCCACAAGGCCTGCTCTTCACCAGGCATATAAGGAGTTTCAAGAGAAGAGCAATAAATTATTCCCACAGATCGCCAATCAATAATAAAATGCCATTTTCGTCAGTAATGACATGACTTTTTGCATTCATGCAAAAACCACCTTTGCAAGTTCATTTGGGTCTGCTATTCCTTGATTTTTTTTTTTAATTGTGTAACTGGATTCAAATTTGGACAATCTCAGATTTATGACTGGAGGGAAAAGGCAAAGGGATATAGCAGTTCTCCATATATGTAAGGTTTTATGAGGAGTTCCTCTTGAAATGAACTCTGAAGTACTCTGTGTTTTGCATTATGCTCTTTAGCACTCCATTACAGTTTCAACCACTTCCAAGATTTCCGATGATTAGTTATATTGAATCAAGGATATATTTCAGAAGAGCTTAACTTTATATCTTAGATTTTAGGGAAAGCACTCTAACAAGTGGGATCTGAATGGAAATACTGTTGGTTATTTTAGAGAACACTCTAAATACTTAAAAAGGTCATTTTTCAGTTCCTTATTACACAGTAAGTAACAGAAAATTAGAATAGATTCTATGCAGTACACCTCATTATTTTATAGCTTATTAGATGACACTGACTTAAAATACCTACATAGTAACAAAGTTTATAAACCATTATGCAGAAAAAAATATAATCATTACTAATGGAGGGCTGAATAAAAGCTAAATTCTTCTCAGTTAACAGCATAATGCAGAGATTAATAAACCAGATGAATCAGGTATCAGATGAAGCAGCCACTACAATCCTTTCTATTACCTAGAAATTGAGTAGCTCTTTCTATTTTTTTTTTCTCCCTACTTTAAAAAGTGTATTCATACTTTGTACAGCCTGGGAAATGTCACTCACAAGGGCTTTTAAATTTATTTTTATTCAATTGATTTTTGATCAGCCAGAGTAAAAAAGGCAGTGTGGCCATCCTGGAGCCCAGAATATTTGCCCACGTCTGAACCTGGACTGAAGTAAGATGGTTAAGCAAGATGGTCTAGTGCTGACCATGGTCTTCTCTAAACTTGCAGGTGGCTTCCACAGCTCCTTTCCAACTGTCCCTCCTATGATCCTGTGATGCTGTGACAGGAGTGGGAATGACCTACATTTAAAATTTGGGGGTTTATGCAACTGGTTTTGCATTTATTTATGTTTTTAAAATTTATTTTATAATCCCCTTTTGGTCTCTTTTCTGATAATACCCATCAGTTATCACCTACCAGAGAATATTTTGACAGTTCTCCCAGTATCCAAACACAATAGCTTTTCTACATGGCTTCTCTCATGCCAAAACAAAAAGCAATTAATCTGGCAAAAATATAGTCAATTGAAAAGCAGGTTGGCTATTCTGGGTTCAGTATTCTTTTTTCCTAATGCTTTACAAGTCAGAGTAGGAGTCATGGTTTAATTCTTTCTGGATTACAGTCCAATTAGGACCTGTTTAAATTGCTCCTATGTGGAACAATAATCCATAAACAGGGAAAGAGAGGAGTTAAGCCTACATTTCAAGGACACCCCCCACTACTTTGAAAACCAAAGCAAAAAAAACCTCCTCTGTTTTTCTTTTCATCGTTAGAAAATCTTGCAACATACGTAAGCAATGCACAACCTGGAGAAAGTCTGCTTAAATGGCATTATGAATACTACACCAAACCAAAATGAGAACTGTGGTAGGATTTTTCTGCCCCCTCCCTGTTCCCCAGTAAGGAAGGTTTGCAATATATGGTATAAATAAGAACTTAGAAAAAGTCTGTTCAAATGGTATCATGAATACTACATTAACAGAGAATCCACTTTCTATGCCTACATGGAAATAAAGCAGCTGCCTTCACTAGCAATGGATGGGTCTTATTGTTATTCTGTCTTTATTCAGAAAATCCTGACATTTCCCTTATGGTAGGATTTCAAATATATATACTGGGGAAAAAAAAAAAAAAAAAAANGAAAAAAAAAAAAAAAAAAAGAAGACGACAAAAACTTTGTATTAAAAAAAAAAAATTACATAAAGAAAGCAGAAATTTCTCTCCAAAACCTGTACTTCACAGACAGTTATAAAACTGACTATTTACTGCAGTCTTGGACACCTGATGATATTTAATATAACAGAAAACATTTGTGTTCTGCCCAAAAAGAGAAGTCGTCTCCATGTGGGCTTGAAGACAAATACCAATCAACATGACAGGCAGAAACAAACACATGCTATGCTGTATGCTAATGTGTCCTAATTCCCTCTTCATCAAAATGATGGATATTCAAAAAATCACAGAAATCTATACTGTTTTTAACTGGGAACATAGGTCTTAGGTTATTGAGGAGTGTGCACTTCAGCGACTTGTACATTCATTAAAGGACAGAAAATTAAATGTTGAATCTTAAGTTGCTCACATTATATGCAGTCTATTCTGTTTTATATAATGCTCTAAGTTTACTGAATGCAATAAGCACTGTATACTTCTCAGTAGTTCTTATTTTTCCCTTCAACTGAGTTTCTATGACATTAGCCACTTGTATACATTCACATTCTAGTACCCTCTCCAGGTATCAGCCTACAAAATTAGCTCAAAAATATAAAAATAAATCCATCTATAAACTATATACATTGTAGAAAAACCCACAGAGGCTGAGAAATGAGGTATTATGAGGCATTTAGATGCAACATAATAGAGACTAACACTGCAATTCTGCTCCTAATGAACACTATGGGCGTTCTATCAGTGACTTCTGTAAGAATGGGACTTTGCATAAGAAAGACACCATTGTATGGTCACCCACTATAATCTGCATAAACGCACCATAGAAATCAATCTAGTAATATCTTCATTGAGTCGCTTCTCATTATGCTGGAGTATAACCTTTAAATCCAATTTAAGCATAACATTTTTAGAATCATAAATTCAATTCCATGTTAAATATATTTTATTTGTTTCTACTTTGAATTTGCCTTCTTTCAATTTGCAAGCACTTGATCCACCTGTAATACTCTTCTGCTGTGAGAAACCTTTTGCAGTCTTACATCACAATTACTGTCTTTTAATATTCTCTGGAATGTATTCACTAATGAGAGATGGCTGCATGTAAATCAGCTTCTTTTCCACTGTAAGGCTGATTTTTAATTTCATTGTATTTCCCTTTCAACAGTTGCATACCACAAAGGATTTTAAGAATAATAAGTATCCTTATATCCTCCCCTGCCCAAGGAATATGTTTAATATCTAGGTACCCTCAGAGAAAATTAACAAAAAATACTGGTTTTCTATGTTAACTAAAGTCTTAGTTGATTTTGGTAGGTAAGCTCTTAGTTGTCACATACAACAGGGATACATTCCCAAGCTAAGGAGGTCCAGAAAAACATTGCTACGTGTTCTCATAGGTCTCAGTATAATGTGAGAAACGTGCATTTGATAGAGCTGCATTTGAGCCAGTAACCCCAGCCTGCCTTTCCCATCAGTGAGGAAAGCAACCCTGCTAAAGTGCAATTCATCTCTCCTAAAATAGACATCTTAACTCAGTCAGATGAATTGTGCCCTAAAAGCACCTCCATCAACCATAAATGGAAGCCAAGGCAATAATCTCAGAAGGAGACATCTATAGAGGGGGCACATACTGTTATGTCAAATTAATTCCACCCTCACTGTACTGCTTTTGAAGAGAAAGATTGGTTCAGAAGAAAAATACTAAAATCCTAAAAGCATTTCTTCTGTGGGGACCAGGGATGTTTAATTGAGTCCCAGCTACTTGAGGAAACAAACAAAACTCCTTGTTTTGTAAAGAGAACATGTTGGAAGGGATAGGACATCTCAGTGTTTGGACAGTGAATTCGTAATGACATAAAAAGTCAGGATGCTAACATGACCAGGTGTTCTAAAAAGTATTTTTTTAAAGGTGAAATTGCATAGAATGATCAGAATTATCAAAAATGTGATCAACTCAATAATAAGGTTTTTTTTTCTTTATTTGGGATTCCTTTAACATTAGCAACAATGAGATTCAATTAATGGTGTATGAATATGGATGAAACACCTAAGCATTTAGGATTCTAAAAGCAATTTGCTTCAATCACTGTTTTCATAGGTACAAATATTTTCCTAGATAAAATATAGATGAAAATATTATAGAATTTCTAGTTTATTTTTGTTTGGGATGTTTTTTTTAGTGCTTCCAATATTTCATTTGCATTTTAGGAGTAATTTTTCAGAGTTAATTTATGCGATTAGACTTTAAGGTATCTTTTCCAAGACAAAACAATGAGCAAGCAATCAATTTTTTTTATTTTTTTTTCTGACAGCATCAGTAGATATACCTGTGTTAGGTATATTTAGAGTTACTGTAAGATTTATTTAAAAACAGTAGTAATTTTATATAATTAACATATTAGCTTAGAAATCAAATGAAATGGAAGCAAAATAGCACTTGTGATGGAACATGTCTTCTAACTACAGCCCTTTCCTTGTAAAAGGGAAAGATGTTAATCAGAAAAAAATACTATGTTGCAGTGAACCTATACAAAGTAACTGAATGTTAGATACAAAATTGAGCTATTAAATAAATTATAAAAAGTCCCACAGCCTCAAACAGACAAATAATTGCTATATGTTATAAAAAATGGATTTTGTCATAATACTTAAGGTGTTGTCTTTGATGAGTTTGATTGATAGAGAAATATTGTTAATGGACTTCTATAAGATATTTCACCTGGTATCATGAGAGATGCTCATGTTTCATAAATTCAAATGACAAAAACTCTGAAAACAATAAAAACCCCACCACCTATAATATAAACGTTATACTAAAAGCTGCTTAAACTGTAAGTCTGAAAATATCATGATTAATATGGAATTGTACCTGAGTACCTATGTAATTTGGAAATCTCAAGAGTGATGGCAAAAACTATGTTATCACTGAGAAAAATCTATTACTGACATGAGAGGAGGGTGACTGGTTAATGAGAAATTATACAGAGAGTTTGGTTTCAGCGAAAAAATATTTCAATATGGCCAAGGGCCATATATATAGGAAGAGAGAAGTTACAACCATGGTATGGGTTTGCTAAGCTGGAAAATAGTGACTCTAAAAAGTACTTTGGGCCATGGTGGATAATCAACTAATAATGAGATCCCAGGTGACACTGCAGTCAAAAGGAATAATGGGTAGAAATATGGAATAGTGGGTAGGAGTTGTGAAATTATAATATATCCACCCTTGACAATAATGAAACCATTCATGGAATAATTTGTCCATTTCTGGTATCAGTAAATTAAAAGAGATGATAAAAACCTGGAAAGAATTGAGAGAGGAGCTGGGTGAGTGACTAAAACTTGGAAAGCAGTGTGGTGTTCTGGGTTACAGGAGGTACTCCGTCTTTTCAAGGTGTGGACCATAGGAATTCAAGAGACATCTCAATCTAGAATACGAAGGCAAAACAAAACCAGTATTGGAAAACCAAGATGATTTATATTAAGCAGGGAAAAAAAAAAAAGAAAAGAAAAGAAAAGAAAAATTAATGGAGAGGATTAATCAATGGAATCACTTTCTAACTTTTGTGGTGATGTTTCCATAACTAGAAACTGTAAATCCAGGCCTGGATGTTTGATTCATAAGAGTCTACACGCCTTACTTTAACTGTGGCTATTGCACTTTAGGCAGGAATCAGTGCCTGCCACTCCTATGGTTTGAACTTGTCATAAAATCAGTGTTCCCTTAAGCCTACCAAAATCTAGGAATGGTGTTTATTGATACAGAGAAAAAATTAGCTGACACCTCCAGATTTCATTTGGAAGATTGCCTCTCATTGTGAACAAAAAAAAAAATCCTTTGCACTTTTATTAAAGACTCCAGTTTACAGCTTATATATGGTAAACTTAAGATATTATGATAACCTGGAGGTCAAGTGCTCTCAGCTACAGGCAGTAGATCCCAGGCATGACTTGATCTTACAGATGCTGCATGCGTGGAAGCACACATCAAACTGAGAGCAGGGTAGATCTGCACATGCTCTCACTTGGAGGCTGCAAAATTTGAGTAGCCCTAGTCCTGATGCTCCATGTTCACACAGAGAGGAAACTCTGTCAAGTCTAGGACTTTTTAAACAAGAATATCAATGTGAAAACTGCTGTGTGATATAGCCGATGGGCAGGTTTTGGCACAGACCTCAACAGCCTAGGAAGACACTGAGGCTGGTGGCTTTCCTCAGAAAACTGTCACCTGTTTCCTCTTACTATATAGGGACACTAAATACCAGTACTTTTAACTAGGACGGACTTGAGTATCTTCTGCTCTTGCCAAGTGAGGTGCACAATCTGGCCCCTTTGTAGGAGTCCAGGGTCCACAATAAACTGCAGCAAATGCAGCTTTGAAGGAGAATAATACTACCTTAAGCCACGGACACTTAGAAAAACTAGTCGGATTTCACAAGATATTATTCTACCTCTTGCTTTCCACACCAGTGGTTTGTTTTCAATGCCTTTCCCCAGGAGGCTGAGCCTGAATTGTATTCCAGGGGCAATTCAGAAACTAGAAGGCAAGCTGGGTCTTATTTTTGAAAATTAACATTTAACTTTAATTGTTCCTTCCCACACTACTTTGGAAATTATTCCTCTGTGCAAACTGAATGAGAATGGAAAAGGTCACGTTCAATTGTAGATTTTAAAAAGCCTCGAACTTTAGCTCTAGTTTACCACCTTGTTTTCATCCTAAAAATAGCAATAAAAACAAAACAAACCTTGTCTGCATGCCTGCTTTACATTAGAACCTTGCAAGGAAAGTTATAATGTTGTCTGTTGCTCCGCTGAAAAGAAAAATAACCAATTTACTCTTGTATGGTTCAGGGAAAAATAGCCTTGAGAAAATGTTATTGATGCAGTGTATTTGTGTAGGGTTGCAAGACAAATTATGCCATCAGCAAATAAGGTCAGAGTAGCAGAGTGAATTACTGGCAAAAATAGGTTGCTTGCAAAGGACAAAGGTTGCTTTAACTGCATAAAAACCTTGAAGCAGATAAGAAGAAGTAATAACAGACTCAGTGTGGAATGTAGTATTTTAAAGATCCCCAAAACTCCAAATGACTTTTTTTGTGGATGACTATTACGTTTTTAGGAAGGATTAAGAGGGATGCATGACAGAATATCTGCCTGTGATTATCGGGAGTCAGCTTAAGGTCTTCCTGTGAAGTACAGTGTAGCTGCTTCAGTGAGCAGACTCTGGACACTGCCTTCAGAGAGGAAAATGCTGCACTTAGGGACCTGCTCTTAATGCTTTCTCATGCAGTCCTTAATAAGTTAATGTAGTTTTCCACATCAGGGAAGAAGGAACACATTAATAGACACCAAAAACTTGCTTAACTACAAATATACACAGGAGTACACTGCATAGAAGAACATACTATTTAGTTTTAAACGAAGCAGAATTCTGTTTTACAGTTCTGGATGCCTTATGTAATTCCTCATCCATCTGAAACATGTTTAACACAGGTTCTGCTTTATCCAGTGCTGACAATGACTGCCAGAAACTGCTTATTTATTCCTAGTAGACCTCAACTTTTTCAGTTGCTCATAAAAATGAGCTTAGAAGGTTTATTTCTGGACCTGTTACGGGCTAGCCAAATTATAGTATCTGTTCTTTAAGAAAAAAAATCATAGTCATATTAGTTTGATAAGTAGCATTTAAATAAAGAAGCATTAAGCATGTCAATATTGCTTTGCAGTTGGAATTGGCATTGCTTGTTTTTTTTAAAAGAGCAAGCATATGAATAGACATGCCCTGGACATTAGCTGCTCTCGTACTATGCACTTCATACTAGTCATTGGTGACAATGCAGCTTTTTGGAGAAGAGATCAGAGTGGAGATATTTCCTTTTTTTAGGGACACCCTAACTGCTGGAATAGAACAACACAAAGGATGAGTTCAGAGGTACAGCCAAAACCTGGGCTTGTATTTACACCGCTGACGCTGCCTCTAGACCACCTGCCTGTGGTGAGCACCACCTCAAGAGGACTTATCCTGAAGAGGGTGGATTAGAGTGGCCTAGAGGTGTGCCTGGGAATGAGACATCAGCATCCATGCAGGTGGTGAAGGTCCTCTGGTCAAGATCAATCCTAAGATCATCCCTGACTAGCAGCAAATCCCATGGTTGCATGTGTACAGCTGTTCCACCACACCCAGGCTTGAACCTCGGCATGCGGCCATCTATTCTGTTCTCAACACGGTCCCCATGCAATGTTTCCAGGCAACAACTAGGCATTGCTCATGGTCAAGTACAGTCCAAGGACCATTCCTGATAGGCAGTTTGGCTATCAACACATTTTTTAAGGCTTAGGAGAGTTTCCTGGACCTCACTGGGCTGTGTTCGAGCCTGGCTGGGATGATGGGATGAGCCCTAGCTGGTGAGACCCTTCTCTGCTGTCCCTGAGTGTATCCCTGTGTCTTTGGACACCCCAGGAGCCACCAACCCTCTTTTTCCCAACCCCTGTTGTGGATGTCCATATTCTCAGTGGGCAGTTCAAAAACATAAGCAGTTAACTATTCTTTCTAAATAAGAATTTTCCCCTTTGAAACTTCTAAATATCACTGCTGAATTTATCTATTATGGCAGTAAATCCTACAATACAATCACTGATGTTAAACAAATGCTTTCTTATGCTTTGAACTGCTCATTTTTAGCTTTCCAAAACTTTATAATATCTTCCCTTACTTCCTGGGCATGTACAAAACATTTTCACTGTGCTTCTCTTTCCCAAATGTTATTTGCCAAATAATACGAAACAACATTTGTGTCCTTAGGTTAGTGGTTTAAGAAAAACATCTATGAAACAGGTTTATATAACAAGAAAGTAGAAGAGAACTTTAAACAGTGTGATTGAGAAGGAATAATCTTCCTTACACAGGAGGTAGATGCTTAGATATATATATTTCATAGTTATAATAAAGGAAATAGACCCGGGGAGTTCTGTTGTGGATCAGCAGTTAAAGTAATAGCTTGCAAGACTAGATTCCTCGATTGCAATCCTGATCTATCAGCAGCTTCTACATTAGAGGGAAGTAAGCTTTTATTGGGCCCAATTCCAATATCTTTTAAAGATGCTTTACGCTGATGTAACTCAGTTGATTCTAATGGAGTCACTTTCACTTTACGTCAATGCAAGTGAAATCGGGATATGATTACAGTCTCAGTTAACTCATCTACCAAGTATTTTCAGTCTATTGATTAGGGCTAGAGGAGAGTTTACAGCTGGAACTTTTATTTTCTTTTTATTAAGTCACAGTGTTTCGTAATTTAAAAATCAGTAGGAGACATGACGTTGGTGTTACTTGAAAGCACTTGATTTAAGAACACATTCATCTCTTGGACTGACAAAATGCATTATTTTTAGTCCATGGGTCTTCAAACTGCATATTATATAATTACACACAGGCAACATAATTTGGGTCCACCTGCAGTGTTGTGGACCTGTTAGGTTGCATGGTTTACACCTCAAATGCAGAGCTAAATGGCATCAGGCTACGTGGCACTGTCCTCCGTTGATCTGCATACAGAAGAGCACTGCAATATGTTGAGTAGCTGCTATGTAAATCTTTCATGGAAGACAGAGTCAACAGGTAGCCCAAATTAAAATGCAAATGTAGTTGAAACTAAACATTTTTGATCAGCTAAACAGAAATTTAATATTTTAATTCAGTAATGCCAACGTATTGCCTTTCAATATTAATTCAATTCTGCAGATGGCAAAAGACAATAGACAACAAACTGCTTATGGAACACAGAACAAACAAAGTGTCATTTTCTAGAGATTTGTTTCCTAAATCCACTGCCTAAAAAAATCCTTAACACCTTGCTTACTCCATAATTTCCTCAAATATACACACTCTCACCTTCCACCTGTGAAAATTAATTCAATATCTATGGAGAGAAATGCGGACACTTTTGAAACAGAGACATGCTGCCTGGCGAGTGAGGACCAGTGTCTGGTTAACCAGCGGATGCCAAAGAAACAGATGACTGCTGAGACCATGCTGCAGTTCATGTTCTCATTGGGACATTTTTTTAAATGCTTTCTGTAAATCTGATTTAAACCTGCAGGAAATTAAAGTCTCTGAAATCTTTGGCTGTGACAGGAAGAGGAAGGAAAGGTGGATGGAGGAGCAGACTGATTTTCTCACTGCACAAGACTTTTCTTCTGAAAGCAGGCAAAAAAAATTGTGGTGGAAATCACACATTTACAAATTGTGATTTTTTGGAACTTTCTGTTCACTGAGAATTTTTGTTTGTTTGTTTCAGCTCACATTTCAAGATGAGAACAAATATTGAAATATCAAAATTTTCCTCAAGGAAAAATTTCTTTTTTATTTCCATCTCTAGTTCTTATTTAATTTACAGAGGTCTTTGGAGGCTCAAATTAAGTCTAAAAAAATTAAGAAATCTTTGAAAAAAGAAATTCAGAAGTGCTAAGCCTGTTATTACAACCTCCACTAAACACCATTTACCCACGTTCATTCTCCCACCTTTCTTGACTGCTCATGGGACTTATTTCTAGCATGTTTCAATTCCCTTTAAGCTGTATGCTTGCTTCAACAGTGTTAAATCTATCTCATGATGGGGAAGCTGGCTTTTCTGGAGAAAAAAGCAGTTGAGGTAGGAGGTGGACTTGAGTTTTTTAGCACAGCCGTGGCTGTGCCTCTCCCACAACAAGCTGCCATCGTGGCTTTGTGTCTGCCCCAGCTCCAGCGTGCTGTAGGGCTGCAGCCTGGCCATGTCAGGAAGTGCCCACCATCGCTGCATATTGGAGGAACATGCACCTGCTAAAGGATATTTCTGTGAGGAATACAGGTTATCAGAGTAGAAAAACCTAATGCAACATGTGCTGCATTTAGCTTTTTGTAGGTATCTGAAATAAAAATCTGCAGTTTTCTGCCTAGGATGCTTTGTGTTGACTTTTGTTTTTTTAAATTCCCTAAGCAAGGTGTAGATTTTAACATCTCCACCCCAGCTGTAAGAACAGTTGGGAGCAGCTCAGGTTTCTCTCTTAATGCTACAGAAAAAAGGACTAGCCTACATGTCTTGATGTGAAAGGAGCTATCTCATTTGCATTCTTAGTTATAAGAACTTGTGGTATCTAAAAACACTATTTAATAGATTTACTCTCCAGGGAAGTAGAAAAGTACCTTATCCCTGGATTACATATGGCAAATAAAAACCAGACAGACTGTAAGCTAGATATTTAGAATTTTGAATGACTGATTTTCAGAAAGTCGAGCTCAGGTGTCTGCTAGAATTAGCCTTGTTTAGGTTTATTATTATTATCATTATCATTATTATGATGATAATGACTGGACACCTGCTCAAGCAGCAGGTTAAATTGTATTAGTCAGTGTCTAAAAATACACAGGAAAGAAAATCAGCTTCTGACTATAGTGCTTATCATCTCAGGATGAAACAAGAAAACAAACTGAGATATGGACAGACTGAGGAGCTACAGAGTGAGAGCCAACACAATATTTCCAACTGAACAATCTCAACAGGCATCAAAGAAATTTTGTGAGCTACATGTGCAACTGATCTGAGATTCCTGATTATATTAAATACATTTCTATCTTTACAGATGGCTCTATGTAAGTGTAAAAATATGCATTATACAATTTCACAAAGGTTTGCAAGAAGCTCCTCCCATTCACTAAAAACATCAGATGAAAAGCACAAAAGTGTCTTTTTTACAGTATGACACATAACTGCTGAGGCTGGGCATTTCTAGCTGGTAAATTAGAGACGTTGGGTGGGTGGGATCCTTGAATCTGGAGGTTAATGGCTTTGGTTAATGCTATGCAGGAGCAAATGAAGGAGTGTTTATAAGGGAAGTGAGACTAACAGAGAAACAAAACAAAAAACATTTCAGGAGAAGACTAAGGGAAGTAACATCTTTAATGAAAGCAAAACTTACCAGATTGCACTTCACAATACCAAAAACACAGCTATCTAATAACAGCTGTGGCATGATCCCAGCAGGCAGGATTCAACTGATGTGAATGGAGGATGCTGAAAAAGGCCTAGGGGTTGTGGATACCAGGTTGAGCACAGGTCAGTCTATTTGCACCAGGAATACAGTAAAACTGCATAATGTGGTCCATTAGGACAGCATATTTAAAGAGATTAGTATCTTCCTTTTCTTAGTCCCATTGAGGCCACACCTGGAACAACGGGTCCAGTTTTGGACCTGCCTAACTGAAGGAGAGAAATTGGAGAGTAAGCCGCAGAGACCTGCCAAGATATTACTGGCTAGTGCAAGTGACTTATGAAGAGAGTTTGAGAGAACTGGGCTTGTTTAGTCTGACAGAGAAGAGGTCAAAGAGAGATTCAATAGCAGCCTACAGCTTTTTGAAAGGAATGGGGGAAAACCAGTGGTTACCCAGGGTAGATAGGGAATCCCAATCCATGGAGATTTTCTAGACTTGACTACAGTCATGGCTGACTTGATCTGGTGTTGGTGACAGTCCCAGTCTGGCTGGGAAGTTCAACAAATCACCTGCAGAGGTCTCCTTCAACCAGCACTTCTAAGAAGACAAAGCAGTAGCTATTTTGCTGCCAGTGGTTCATCTTTTCCAGGGAGCCAGAAAACAGTGTCTACATGCAAGAACAGTTCTGATTAAGAGCTAAAATTATGAAAAAAATAGAACTAGTATTTACTAAAAGATTCTGAAACATCACTTTGTCACATAACATTCATGGGTTAAAAGGTTATGTTACTGCTGTGCCACAAAGTCCAACAATAACTTCACTATTGAATTGCCTGCCAGGTATGGATTAAGCTAACAGAAAAAGTGTATGGGGTTTTAAGGACAATGGTACCCATCTAGTTACTAAGAGTTCCTGAACAGTTCTGTGTCCTGGTTCGGCCAGGACAGGGTTAATTTGGTGCAGCTGGGCTATTCCATACAATGCTGACATCATGCCCCAGGGCCAGTTCCGGTTCTGCGGTGTGACTTGGCGTGTGTGACTGGTCTGCTCCGCACCCTCTTTTTGTCCACAGTATTGCTTATTTTTGTACGTTGCTTTTCTTACTGTTGTTATTGCCGTTGTTACTGTGATTGTTTCTTATGTGTCACTGTATCAAACTCTCAACTCAAAAAGGCATTTTAAAACCTTTTTGTGAGCAGTGGGGGGACAGCGGCAGCGGCCATGGGGCTTGGCTGCCGGCAGGGACTGAACTACCACAGCTTTACTAAACCACCACATTCTGTTAGGAGCATCTCCCAGTAGAACGTGAAGACCATATGTATTCCTGAGTAAGTTTAAAATACTGGAGAATTGCAAAACATCAGTGAAGGGAACTTAGATCTTCATGACTCGAAGTGGAAGTTTGGGAGATTGAGTAATCACAAGAGCAAGAAATGAAAAAGCCAATTTTTATGTCTGGGAGTTTTAAAACATGATTGAACAGCTTTGTGGGAGATACTAAAAAACCATTCTGTTAGTGACATGTTTACAGGGGAAAATGAACAAGAGGGGCATACAGGAGGACATCTTATAGGGTATGGTGATTCCTTCAGGGCTTATCTATGTGCAAAACTATTAGGGACATGTCTAATAAAATGTATAGCATCAGTTAGCCACGCAGCCCAGTTCAAGATCTGGTTGCTAGCTTAGAAGTCAATCCCACTCAGTAACAAACAATACATGAAGAAAGTGAAAAAGTGGAGCGCAGAACTTGAAAATGAAACCTCAAAAACGTGAGAACAATCCTCTGACTTAAAGATGAGGTTTGGCTTCCTACATTACCCAAGGAATATGATGGCCTCTCAGAGATTCCCTTCCCCAGAGACACAGGTTTCAATTTTCACCAAGCTTCAAGAAACAATTCAGTGAAATATCACAAAGCTACTAAATCCTCTGGGGCTGAACCAGACCCCAGTTTAACTTCCCATGAGTACAGGGAGAAAGAAAGTGATAATTAAAAGAGAATGTGGGAAAGCAGTGGACATCTATTTGAAATGTTGCCTGGTGTTAGGAAAAGAGGTGTTATGGTGGCAAAAAAATATATGAAATAATACCAATGGTAATAATAGTCTTCAACAGAAGGTACTCTTAAAGGATAGCTCTCATCCAGAATTAAATGGAATAATTTACCTCTAATGCCAATTCTCAATGTTAATTAGCACAGTCCTTAAAAATCTGTTCCTTGAAGAAGCCCTTTAGATGATGTAACTTGCCGACGTGATTCAAAACCCTCACTTTTTCATGCTGCAGATTTTTAAAACATCCACCCTCTGTTCAGTGCTGGCATTGCCAGGAGGAGTTGGAGCACTAGCTCATGTAGGTGCAATCTCTATGTAGCAATTATTGAAAGCTTGGTAAGACATAAGGAACAGCCTTTTGAAATACTAATAATAGCAATAGTAATAATGAATCATGGTAGTGATGATGATGATGGTGGCAATGAGAGATGTACTAAACTACAGAAAAATATTCAAGCAATGAAATCTGCCAAAAACAATAATAAAGAAACTGAAGAAAACTATAGGAATGAGTTCAGGTGGCAAAAACATCTGGGCAATAAACTGTTTTGCCAAATTTACACTTCAGGAATGGATTCCGAGTTCAGAGAAGGGATGGTAACGTTTGGTATATTTGATGCTTTACGGATGAGTCAGTTTTACAGTACTTCCGTTACTGAACTGTGCATACAGTCAAAAATTTCTTCTGCTCTTCTTGGATGTGTCTAACTTTGCTAAAACCTCCCACAGTAAGTGGGATGCCTCCAGGAAGCCCCAGTTTGTCTACACAAACTGTACAATTGATCTCTGCATAGTAATAGCAGATAAACCTTTAGCTGCCTGAAGCAGAACTTCAGTGGATTGGCAGACACCTGCAAAGCCTCAACACATAAAAAATGTCATGTTCTAAGGGCTTGAAATTTCTCTCAGTGGCAGGGGTCTCTCATCTATGCGTGAGTGACTGTGGTCTAAATCTGTGGTTTCGTGTCCTCGACTGCACATTTATTATTTAAAATTAAAACCAGGAATATTACATAACAGCCAATTACTGTAAGGCTAAAAATGTTCAGACATTAGTACTCTATGGGTACAGAAGCACCTGCAGAGGTACATAACAGCTACAGTTGATGAAATCTTATATTTCCCTAAAGATGACACAGATGCAAAGAAAAACAAAACAGATAGCCAGAGAACAGAGAACCTATTTTATGAGAAGGCACTAAAACACTTTATTTGCTCAACAAGAGGAAGGTGGATATGGGATATGATTGCTGCAAATACAAAATAGCCTTTCCACTTCTTGCTTTTTATGATTTTTCAAGCAAAAATACTAAAACAAATAGACCGGACATCAGCACCGCTGGAGCGGATAATAGTCAGATATTTATTGGTTGAGGAGCAAGGTGACAAAATAGCTCTCCAATAAGAAGGGAATAGAGACGAGTAAGGAACTAAGATCTCTAGGAGCGATCACACTGCAAAATCCGAGGCAGCCTGAGGATAGAACTTGACCGTTTTGACAGTACATCCATTTCTGCATTCTGCCAAAATACTGTTAAAGCCTGAGATCTCCAAGGAATTAGCTTTTCTGGCTTGATATATTCTGGTTTGAGGTTGAGCTAGAGCAGGGAGAGGATCTAGTTTCAAACATAACACTGGACAGCAACAAATAGACCATGTGGACCTGCAGAAGCTGGTCTGTGTTTTCTTCTGTCCCTTGGATGGTTGTTGGATGACCTTACTGATCTTCTTTCCAAGCCAATGCCATTCCAAAGGGACTTCCCAGACATGCTCTCCTAGTGCATTCAGGAAATATTTTTTTCCAAGTGACAATGCTTATTATTACTGAACTTTCCAAGTGCTTCCCCTTTGCTCTCTTTTGCTTCTCCTATATTTTCTCATTTTTAACATGATACCCAGAAACACTTTCAGGACTTGTTTTTCAGATAAACTTCATATAGCAGAACCTAAAGCCTGGAAGCTCTTCAGATCTCACCAGCTGAGATTTCTCTTGGCATTATAACATCTCTTGCTGGCACGCAGTCAGTGAACCCTGCTAATATACCATCAATCCTGTCTGGCCCTGGAGAAAGGAGAGTGCCGGGACTTGGCCAGAATACTACTGCGTTTGGCTTATTCCCAACTGGAGTTGTTTAAAACAGTCCCCAGGCTGCTTTAACGCATGCCAAAGACAGCTTGAAAATCAGTGAGCTGACTCCCTGAGCCACCCCATTTCCTGTACTTTCTGTGCCCAATGGTCTCCGGGCACATCAGGCAGCATGGGCCAGGCATCTTCTCTGATCCACTGCCACTGACAAACTTCAGTATCATTAAAGCTTCCCAGCATACCTATCTCTCTGTCAAGTAGCTAAGCGTTACTCCACACGAGTAAACTGAATTCTTTGGAAACTGTGAAAGAACTTGAGTTGAAACTTTCAGATATGCAAAACACTGTCTTTGCACCATTATGCTTTAGAGTGATGTGAAATGAAATAAAATGATATTTCGAGCTCTACATGCTTACATATATAAGCCACAAACTCCTCTTTCTTCAGATGCATTAATTGCCACTCAGTAATTTCTCTCTTCCTGAAAAAAAAAGAGGTGTGTGCATTTGCAGAAACATCATATATTAGCTTTTGTATGTTTCCTAGCTATTTTTTCAAAGCTGAGTTACTGTGGAATCAGTGGACAAATTCAGCCCATGGAGTTTGAGCCTTGTTACCCTGGCTTTGTAGAGGTATTTTTAAAAGGTGCAAAACAAGTGTAAAAAGCTATTGTTACTGTCTGTGAGCATTTTGCACTCCCTGTGCACTCCCACGTGGATGGCATAAGGCAACAAGGTGTCTTGGCTGAGACTTAGCAGCAGAATATATTCAAAAGTCATTCATTCCCCTCCACTAAACTCATCTGATTTATTCCTTAGATCTGCTGAAATCAATATGAAAAGGCTAACTTTTAAATGGAAAAAGTTCTTTTTTCAGATACCGAGCCATCACCATGACAGTGCCCATTTTCCATGCTCAGCTGAATCCGTACATGCCTGCCTGGCAGCTTCACCGACTTAGCATGGTCAGTGAACGTGCACTTAGCATTGCTGGGAATGTTTATTCTGAACATCATTGCAGGCTTCTTTTGCCAAAGAACACAGGAGGGCTTGTTTTTCCTGAAATTCAACCTGCCACTTTGAACTCAAGGATTAACCTTATTTTGCCAGTGGCTTTTGGCAGCTGTAGCTGGTAATTCTGTAGCTTTTGTGGTTTTGGGTTTGTTGTGTTTTGGTTTTCTTTAAATAAAACCACAACGGTGCCTATCTTGGTACTCTAAAACAGATCTTATCTTATGAAAGAATCTTTTTAAAGATAGCACCATGATGTGCTAGACAATAGTGCTGAAGATGTTGCGAACTGTCTAGTTCTGTGATGTATTCTCCATACTGTGCAGACCCAGAGACCATAAACTCTTCAGGGCTTGGACTTTATCTTCTCCTATCTGTTTTTTCAAATTCTGTACACATGTATAATGTTGGGATTAAACAACGGCTTTGGGCAAATGCCATTCAATATTCAACAAAGTGTTAAATTCAAATATCCAGCAATGTATCCAAATCTGCTTCCACCAGCCTGATTACCATTAAAGTATCAAATCCCTTGAATAAGCTATTCGTATAATTCATTGAAACTGCAGTAGTAATTTTAATACTATTTTTTTTTAAATCTTCATCAAATTCTCTTTTATTAGATATCTGAGCTTTTATTATGGTAATATCTTTTTTTTCTATTAGTCTTTCTTTGTTTTCCTCATTTCATTCCTCCACCTACAAGAAACACTTCTGAGCTCTGACCACAGTTTACTTTTGAATCCTAGGGTAAACCATTTGCCCTACACTCACCTTCAATGTAAATATACACTGAATGCTCTGACGTGATAGCACTTTCCAGAAGGACAAATAAGCTAATAAGCAAAACTCTAAAGAGAGTTAATCAAATACATGGGCATTTGCCTCTTTACACCTAAGTCTTAATTCACTCTTGGCACAGCACTGTATATTTACATACCACAATCTGCACAAAAAGTTTCAAAATAATTTTGCAAGAAATGATCACCTGAAATGCAAGATTGTCAACATTTGGGGTGAGTGCAATACTTTAGAGCCAATTACTAAATAAAATACTGAAAAGAAACATCAACAGAAGACTCTTCCTCTTGTTTGTACTGAGTGAGCAGCACAGAATAAAGTTTTAAGCCAGAACGTAAGCAGTCTGCTGAGACTTGACAAGCCTCCCCAGCGATTTGAGCCTGTGGTCCTGAAAAGTTTGTAGCAGGTAACACAGGACTTGTCAGGTGCCATCTGCTCTCTGTGACAGACAGAAAACTAGCTTAGATTATGTAAGACGTAACTAAAGATTGGAGATTAGCCCGAGAGGAATCTTGAATTAGTTATATATCTGCCTATATATTACTCTCCTTTTGTTATTTCTACCATCCTGAAATTCCTCACATTGTTATTTGCCTAGAGGAGACACAAGCAAGGATAAGCCTGGCTGTTTGCACACCTTAACACACACAGTCAAAACAAAGGCAGGATCTGTGGGGCAAGCAAGAGGGATAATTATGCAATCACACATAAATACATCACTCCTGGTACAAAGGAGTTTCTGCTCTGGGTCAGACCAGTGACTCACTGTATGCAGAATGCAGTCTCTAGCAATAGCAGACACACTGTGCTTTTGAGGAAAATATAGGAAGTCACTCACAGCATAACAAGCCAAAGAGAAGAGCGGTGTGCACACAGCTCAATCTTGTCCCAAAACACATCTAGAAGGTGGCTGATGCATGCACCCAGCCAGGGAGCCAGGCTTTATATTGAGTCCTAAAGGTGTTTTTGTGGCAATTGTGTTTCACAGTCTACACATGCCCCTCATACTACATACGCTCTGCCTCCTTTCCATTTCATTGTTTGCTTCCTGATATCTTCTTTAAGTGATAAGATACTTTGAAGTGTCCTTTACCTTCCCTACGCCATTCATTGTTTTATGCTTGCAGCCTATATTGTACATCTCCGAAAACTTGTTCTATCAAGCCTCGCCATTTCATGAATCTTATAGTTTTCACAACCAAATAAAAAAGTTAATACTTGCTTATACTGTTCTTTTAAATCACAAGCCAGATGGGGTGAGTGAAAGCTTCCATGCAGCATAGGAAATAATAAGAAATCGCCTCCTGCAAATGATTAAACATAGCCATGCAGTGTGATTGTGCTTCTTTTCAAAGGAAAAGGCCATGGAGAAATGTCAGTTTGTGGGAGTCAGAGACACACAGGCTATGTCTGGCATTTACTGGATTATCTACTATGCTTCTTTGAGTGGAAACGATAAGTTTTGTTTAAGAAATCCACTCAAAACTCATTCTACCTGAACTAGAGAATGGGAAGAGATAGCAACCAAAAGCTGAAACTGTTCTGTTTTGGCAGCTGTGAAGCCAGAACCCTTGTGAGCAGAAGCCAGCAGACAAGCAATATAAACCATGGAAAGACAGTGATCATCTTGCAAAACTGTCATTGTGCATGGGAGTATCTTGAGTGATCAACCACGAACTCAACAAACAGCAGTGCCTTGAGTGCCACAGGCGTGTGTATGGGCAAGACACAGGCAGCACCATGGAATACCATACTGGGAACAATAAATGCAGGTTTCAAAGCAAGTCTTGTAAGGGAGACAGAAAGAATGAAGAAAACTCAAATATATACCTTCTTGTTCAGCACAGTCTTTTAAAATAAATACAAATATAAATAAAATGTATGGAAGGAAGCTGGACAAGATAAAGCAGACCCTCTGCTTCAACTCTGTTTTATCACACACAACCTGCAAGTAAGTCAGCAACTGAAAGCTTGGACAAAGACATGGTTTGTGTTATAGGAAGCAAGGCAATCACATTTCAAAAACCTAGTGAAGAAAGTCTACGAGGAAATAATCCTTGAGGGAATGCAGGCTAAAGATGACTTGCTTTCAAATACTGCATTTTAAGTTTTGGTTAAGGCTCTTAAGGTCATTGCTTTGGGCAACTGCAACCCTCCAAAGCCTTTTGGCACTGCTTTATAGCCTATCAGAGCCAGAGTCCTCAGTCTCCTTTCAGAACTCCCTGCTGTCATGACATCAGCTGTCACCCCTCATGTTCTCTAGCAAAGCTTGGGAGTGGTGGTCTCTGGGATCTTCTGTGGGTCTCTTGCCCTATGACTTCCTTGATCAAAATATTTGGTGCTCACCAGTGATACAAAACTAGGTTGTGAGGAGGATCTCAATTGCTTGTATTTTGAGGAGAGACAATGGTAAACCAGGTCCTAACAAATATAAGCCTGTCAGAACACAATTACTAGTTTCTGGATAGCTACAATGTAGTTTAAGGATCATAGCACTGGAAGTACAATCAAGTGCCTCAGAGCCAGGGTTTATTTGCTAACTGCCAAGGGTTTGGACATAGTGAAGGGAATACAAGTACCTTTTAGATGAGAAATATCAGCTCTGTCTGCTGCCAGCTAACCTATCACCCATGCAGACTGGGCAGTCATATACCAGAAACATGTGCTTTAGATGAGATGCATCACACGTAAGACCCAAGAATAACACCAGTGGATCAGATATTCTTTCACATTAAAATAATAGTAGTTTATGTTTCATGTTACACTCATTGCAATTTCTTTCTCTTTTCCTGAATTTTAATGTCCCTCCTGCATTGCACATTTCTTATGACTAGGTCCTAAATTACTGCCTGAATCTGTATGGTTTGGTACTTCCACTTCTATAGATTTTCTGTCAGCTTTCTTTTTTTCATTTTACATGATATTCATTTCATGAGTTTTCTCATGTTTTAGCCACTATCTGCAAGCTGGAAACTTCAGAAACCACCTAAAGTCTTTACAATATAACAGAACCTGGAACAGGTAATGATGAGATATCTCCAAGTAAAAGAGAGGGAAAGAAGTAAAAAATTCCTTATTTATTTAGAAGCCTCTCGGCCTCTTTGGCCAAACAGAATTGTTGGCAGAAGTTCACAAGGAAAGGAAAGAGAGCTAAGAGAGGGTTTTCCAAGGTGGACAGGATTCAGGCAGTTTCCTTGAGGCTCTGGGGTTCATATGATCAAGGCCTCTGCTCAAATTGTCCCTGCCTGTTCCTTATTGTGTCCCCAGAGAATTAAGCCACCTCACTGCTTCAGTTGCCTGGGCAGTTTTATAGATGCAGCTGTCAATCCCAACACAGGAAAGGTACCAGCACTTTCTCAAGCCAGATATTAAGTATATGCTCTGGGCCCCAAGGTGGTGAAATGCACACTTAAACACCACCCTGCAGATGCTCAGCGAATGGGTGAAGAGCTCATTCCTGTGGTCAGAGGGCTCGGCTGAGGTTTTATGAGCAAGTAGTAGGCAGGGTGAGGGGTATAACCGGTGGAAGGCTCGCTTCATCCATCTCCTGGAACAGTGTGTTCGTTTTTCTTCAAAAAGAAAAGCAAGATCAAGTTACAGAGAGTCCTTACATCACACTGCTTTTTGGACTAGCCTTCACTGGGGTGCACAAATTGGCTGTTTCTCACAGGCAAAGACACCCATGCTAGTATCTTTCCTGTACCAGTGCATGTTCATGCAGAGCACTGTAACCAAAGAGTTTTCTGTGCCAAATTGACATGGAAGAGTGTTTGAATAGTTAGGAGCAGCAGAGAGCTTCCAAATAGTTATTGTCACTTGTTTCTCTCTGCTCAGTGAGATTCTCATACCAATGGTGTGTCTGCAGCCTCAGATGTTGCCTGGTTTTCCAGGAATAAGCCATTTTTCATCCAGAACTTCCCTTATCGCTGCTGCTCATTCAGCTGCATAATCCTCTTCTGTTTTGCCTTGTACTCTGAACCAGCAACCGACAATCTGCAGCTGGTCCCAGACTAAGCCTTTCTCAAGTATTATCAGGATATTTCTTCCGGCAGCTTGCAGGCATGGGGAAGGGAGGGGACAGGAGAACACATAGCTTTGCAAATGCCTTTCACAGAGGAGAAAGTCTGAGAAAGACAATGCTCTGAGCACTGGAGGGGGGAGTGAGTCATATAAAGTGAAGCTGGAGCCTTCTGGAATTGAAGGAGGCTGCCCATAGTGCATCCAACACTGCTCTTAATGAAATGTCTCAAAAGGCACTGGCATAACAACCCCTTTTTTATCCTCTCCATTTCACCTGTTGAAATAACTTTTAAGAAATATTCACAGAATCACAGAATTGCCTAGATTGGAAAAGATCTTTAAGATCATTGAGTCTGATCATTGACCTAACATTGACAAGACCTTCACTAAACTATATCTCTAAGCACTATGTCTACATGTCTTTCAAATACCTCCAGGGATGGGGACTCCACCACTGCCCTGGGCACCTCATTCCAATGCCCGATAAACCTTTTAGTAAAGAAATTCTTCCCAATATCCAATCTAATCTTCCCTTGGTACAACTTGAGGCCATTTCCTGTTTTCCTAAAACTGTTCAGAAATCAGATGATGCCTTTGCACCCAGGTACAGGTAGCCTTAATCCTTAGCAATGCATCCTCTCTCTCATGGAGAGGTGAAATGATGCACACATGTGTTCTGTCTCCATCTTCCACTGCGAACCCTGGCCAGAAAACAATCCTGGAACCAATAAAAATGACAGTAGAAATGGTAGGTATTTGGAAGGTATCCATAGCACAAAGACTTGCAGTGAAGTATCAAAAGCTTGGGCTCTCAGTCTTAACTCTTATCCAAACAATAATTGAACATCTTAGAGTAGAGTAGCACTGATCAGAGATTCAGGGAAGAGGGGAAAAGTGAAAAGGCTGAGACATGATTCTTAACTTTTGGTATTGCTTCCATTTCTGTTTCTTACCATTTCTATCCCCCTCATCACTGTTTTTCACAAGTGTGTGCACTAGTTTTTTTCTCTTCTCCGCTCTACTCAGCTCCCCTTTCATTCAACAATGGGGGTTAATCACTAAGATTTACAGTTTATGAGTTTATGACTTCCTGGTGGAGGGGAAGCCATGCAGCAATAAATTTCACAAAAAGGCCCAAACATGGCTAATTTTGGTTTTAAGCTGGAAACTGATAACCACTTTATTAAACCTTTCCTTAGACATCCCATGTCAATCACTTCTTTTCCTGCTTTCCCTGTACCCAGTTAACAGATCTCAACCTGCATACAGAGCTTCTTCATAGCATCTGTTTCCTTCTTCATATGCCTTTCCTGATCACCTATAATTTCTAAAAAAGTGTACGCTTTCCTTTCTAAATATCTCCCTGGTAAATCCTTCTTCTTTTCGCACAGAAGAAGAAGAATGCATTTTTCTTTCCCATGTTTTAGCCGCTATCTAAGGAACAAGCCAGGAACATCAAAAACCACCTAAATTGTTTACAATATAATAGAGCCTTGAACAGGTATTGATGAGATTACCTTGAAAGGGTAATGATGAATGCCTGGGCAACCTGCTCTGAGTGAACCTGCTTTGGCAGGGGGGTTGGACTAGATGATCCTCTGAGGTCCCTTCCAACCCCCAACATTTTGTGATTCTGTGATTCTGTTGGCTCCTTACACAACCACACATGATGTCTCTTGCCTCTGGGAAAGTGGAAGAGACAAGTTTTGGGGGAGCACATTGAAGAAGATGGTTTGAGCATGCATCAAGGGAAGTAACACATAAGGAAGCTCTTCCAAATGCTTCTGGCTGTGTGCTGGCCATCGAGGCACAGTAAGGATATCCATTAAAGGGTTAATGCAGAAGAAAGCTCCAGTCTGGTAACAGAAGTGCTTTACAATGTCAACCATTGTATTTGCACAAAACCCTCTCCCCAAAAACAGTAAAGGAGATCTTTTATCTTCCTGTGCTGAAAAAATATAAAGGAAAAAAAAAATAGAAAAAAAAGGGGAAAAAGATTTTTTTAAAATGTAAATGCCAATAAGAGGACTAGCAATGACATCTGCATCAAGGGTAATCCACTAGGTTACACAAAGTGCTTTGGGAGATGGAAACAAACATTTCCGTGTCAATTAGCCAGCAGTTGGTGCCCACACAGCTTCATGAATTTAATGGAAACGTATTATGGGTGTTCTAAAAGGGGTTAATTAAGCATTTTATTAAAGGACTATAGAGCTCAAACAAAACACATACTGAGGTTTAAATGTACACAGAACTTCATGGAAATCTGACTTAATTGACTATATGTTTTGTTTCTTCACCAGACAAAAAAAAGAAATAAAGGCAAAATGTGCAAGTCAGATACAGCCTGTTTATGGGCAATAAAGATAATTACATGGTGAGAATATATCCATCCATATTACAGTGAGAGGAAAACCAACATACAGAACGTTTAATAACGGAAATCCTCTAAGGTTTCAACTCACAACCTCCTAAACCTGAGGCAGACAATTTATCTCCCAGGATACACAGTCTGTTTAAACTCTGTGGGGGAACTGAAACTAAGTACTACAAGTGTTAAAACAGCTAAAATTAGGAGAGGGGAAAGTTTTCTCCATGTAAAATGACATATGAGCTACCAGAACATACTAAGAATCATAAAACAGAGTTGCACATGAAGGAACTTGAGTAACTCAAACTAATAATTTCACCATTTATGTCCACAAATCTATGGCAATGTAAGGTGTAATCAGTTATTTTAATCCTTCTATATTAATTATAAAAGTTGTTTACAAATGAAAGTGGTAATGTATTCTGTATTTTTTCATGTTGAGATTAAATTTTTAAATAATTAACTATGCAATGTTATGGTCGATTATATTCATGGAGGTGAGGGGGGAAGTCTTAGCAATTGTTCTTATAAAACTCATTAAGCCAGAGGGTTTGGTACTGTTCCTTTTCACTAATTTGGCTTGATCTGCTGTGGTGACACCATTCTGTTATGTAAATTCTGCACAGGATAATTAATTGTGTACATTTTTAATAAGGTAGGATACACTTTTCTAAATCATGTTTAGAGTCCCTAGAAGATGTAGAAAGTAATTTGTTTTTAAATAATGGCGGGGCAAGGAAATGCCATAGGTTCCGGGACTTAGAGCCTGTTTGCATAGTGTTATTATTGTGCTGTATATATTACAACTTCTATAGCACTGTCTATACGTGAGACTATAAAAGAGGAAAACTGCCAGCTATTACACGCACACCCTGAAAACATTCTGTTCAAAATCACCTTGTTAACTCACTAAATGAAAACAAATTAAACCTATTATGGAAACTTCTGAGGAGATTTGCTTCTTTCTGGATTTTTCCAATAATAAAAGGAAGACATAAAAATTCATGAAAATACCCAATCATACTTACTGAAAGTTTCCAGGTGGATGTTTCAGATTTAAAAAGGTTTTTGAGAGATAAAAATCCGGATTTGATTATTGCATACTTTCTGGCACCAAACTCTCAGGCATATTTTCTTGTTCGCTGGTTTATAAAGAGTGTATGTAAGAGTTTTGTTGGGTTGAGTTTATGTCAGCTGAAGAAAAACAATTAAGAAACATTTTAACCCAGGAGCATCCCTGAGAAGGAGTTGTCTAATTGTACTTTTTATGTGTATAAACTCAATTGTTATATTTTTATCTATTATTCACCCAAGGATTTCAAGAAGTCTTTACAAGCATCTCTTAATTGAGCCTTGCAACAAGTGCTCCTGGGTGAGTAGTCAGGTACTATCAGAGCAGTTGTGTCTGTCAGGAACCTGAAGCAAAAGGAAGATAAATCAGACAAGTTCTCCATGGCACGGGCAAGATGGCAATCAGGTCTAGAGACCACCTATCCTGTGGCACGAAGGCATAGAAATATTTTCTAAGTATTTTGTTTAGGGAGAATCTTTTTCCTGACATAGCAAAGCTAGAAAAACCTCTGGAGTTCCCAGGCCACTTCTTGCAAAGCCTGTGTTTTAATTAACATTTAGCTAAGGGAACATGTGTAAGTATTTTTATGGGCATAGCTAAAATCCTCCTGCCTGATGACTGATGATATTGCATCCCTCTTCAGCAGATGGATTAAATGGGAGGTGTATTGGGATTCCAATGACGATCTTGTCTTCAAAATCTTAACCATTTCCTACCTAACACAGAAACTATATTGCTTCACTTCCCACTGTCTTTTTTTTATGGAAAACAATAGGTGGATATGCAGAGGTTTGGGGAAGAAAGAGCTTTGACTGAATAGTGAGAAGAGGTAAGATAAAAAACATCGATCCTGGAGCTTTCAATGAATAGATAATGAGAAGTGGTACAACCAAAACCATTGATCCTGTTGGATTTCTGAATACAGGATGGATAGTGCTACAGGGACTGGCTTATATCCAGAATTTAATACCAAATTCTCTAAGATTATAATGCTATTAGGAGATTAGAGCCTAAAAGCTACCTACAAAAGTGGCAGTCTGAAGTGTGCAGATTCAGGTTGACCAGAACATTTCCAAATTTACTTACCCATTTCTGCTAAAAAGTAACCTCAGCCAATCTAAAAAAGCATACTTTTTATTTCTGTATGCTCCTTTTCAACATTAAAACATTACATTTTGACTTTCCAGCTCCAAAAGCTGTTTCTTGCCAAAATTCAGTTCAATTTTTAAAGAGAGTTTTAAAAAGAGTTAAGAGAGCTTGAAATGAAAAATGATGGGACAGGTCAAACAAAAAGATATTTTTCCGTCTGAAGTGCTTTTTCTCAAGCTTCTGGAACCACCAATGAACCAAATCTTCATTTTTTTATACCCAAATCTACTCTACAAAATGCATGGTTTGTAAATATCAAAGGGCTGATTCTGACAAGTTGAAGAAGGCTCATTGACTCCAGCATGATTTGTCAGCATTTAGTGTCCCAGTAGAGGAGAGAAAGAGTGAGAGAAAGTACATGGGGAGGAGATCACATGTAGAGAGGGATTAATTTTTTTTTTTATTGACCTGAGGGAAAATTTCCTATTCTGAGAAATCTCTCTCACACTGTGACCTTTCACCATGGCATTTAAAACTAAAATGTACAAAGGACTGTAAAAATATAATATCGGAATCAATCCTGCAGTAGGAGGTCATGAGAATGAAATAAAAGACTTTTTTAGCTTTGCTTTCTAAACCACTGTATATTGTACACAAATTACATAAATTATTCATCTCTATTTTGTTTCTGTAGTTCCTATCACCGTAAAATTGAGTACCATCCAGGAATACAACAATAGTAAGACTGGCATCTTAATTTTGTCATGGCCTTAAATAAAAACTCTGAGATTCATGATGTCTAAGATACCTGTCTCTAGTGACCCTAAAGTCAACCTTTGTAAAAGAAATCATCACCTTCATGAGACCATTCTTCCAATCAAATGTAGAAATCCTATGAAATGCACCTTTTTTTTTCTGTTAACTGTACTGATGTCATTTACTCAGGTGAAGTCAGAGTGAAGAATTACTGTGTCTTATTAACACGTCAGCCATAGGAATGCTTTGCCAAGTCAGTAAAATTGTTATATTGACCATTAAAGCATTCCAGTTATGTTTAATCAACAGTGTTGCACTCTGTGCTGATAGATTGAAATTGTCTACCTCTGGATAAAACAAAATATACCAGGCGAAGGACACTTTCACCAGCAAAACTGATGTCTGTTGGTGGTGCTTCTGGCATTGCAGCTGTGTCAATTGGGGAATGAATACCTGTACATCCTTGTCTAACACAACTATGCTGATAGAAATCTGCAGCTCACAACTGACTTGCAATGCAGAAATAACTGCATTAGACGCTTGGTTGCCCCAAGCAGAAGCTGTTTCTCTGTTGCATAGTTCCCACTGCTGTCTAACTTGGCCTGCTGACCCCAAGCACTTAGGATCCTGCAGAATTGGCCTGGTTTCTCTAGCCTAAACCCAGCTCTGCAACAGGGCACTAATAAATACAGACCATTCCTCTACAAAGATGGTCACTGTAGTCCCTTTAAATCTACTCAGCTATAGAGTCCTTGTACCTGTTCCAAACCCTGCTGTTTAAGATGTAAAAAGGCACAATTAAAACAATGTAATTGAATTAAATATAGGAAAGAATTGAGTACATGGGAAAACTTCCTAGTGATAAGAAGCTGACTTCAGAGGGGTTGTGCATGGGTGTAGAGTTTGAGGCACTGGAGACTTGGGTCCTCAGGTAGAGTAAAATGGAAAAGGGCAAAATAAAGTCAAGTCTAATTAGCTTACAGAGTCACATGGGAGGCAGCCATATGGGTCTGTGCAGCTAGAGCTCTTTGAAGTGAATTAATTACTTTGACCTGGTGCTGATTACAGCTTGTAGAGAAGGTACGATAAGTCTGGCTTTTGAGGAAGCAAGTTCAGGGAGGCGAATGCCGAACTCTGAAAAACAAAGTGACCACAGGAGTCCTGGGGCAGAGAGCAACTTGAAAAGCAACACATCTTTAAATCCTTAGGACAAAACACGTTTAATAATTCAGTAATTAGGCTGGATGGTGGCATATCATAATCTGGTCTTCCACCTCAGTTATTTAACCTACCTTTAGCCATAGCATCCCAATTCAGAATGATGCTACTGTGTCATCAAGGACTTAGCTATACACTACTCTTTACAAACCTCTCACTAAAATAAACCTTCACATATCTTTGTAACTCTCTATTTGCTTAAAATAAGCAGACATTACCTCAGTAATGAAGGCAGCCTCAGTTTTATAAAGGGAAGTTTAGTCTATGGTATTATTATTACTCCCAGCTCTGCCTAAGATCAGTTTGACCAAGCTGGTGTCTCTAGGACATTCTACTGAATGAGGTGCATATCTTATTTTCCCCAGTGGCAGAATAAATAAGCTTTTCTCCGGTGAAGTTTGGAACAAAGCATGTTGATTGTTTTTCTGGAGTGGGGGAAACCCTGGTGAGCTAGGACTATCATACATGCTCTGCTTTGCAACAGTGTATTAGTTTCACAACATGAAACCTGATGCTCCCTAGAGGTAGCTGGCTCAATCACCCAGGGAAATGTAAACACCGCTTTATCCCTGTCATTATATCTCTCTTTTTCTTTAAGCAAAATGGAAATTCTCATTGATACTGCTATGTTATGTTGCCACCCATTCTTCCTCCGCCTTCTCTGGCCAGGCTGAGACTTATAAAAGTAAGTTGGGGAGAGGAAATCAGAAAAAAATGCCACCAAACAATCCAGAGGCAACTTCCTCACCAAATGTACTCCTTCTGAGTTGCAGGGGTCATTCTACTGCTGTATCTAGCAAAATCAGGATGGGATCATACATTGATTGGAACAAGAAGTATTGTTTAAAATTAGATTCGACACGTCGGCAAATTCACTACTGCACCAGGGTATCTGAAACTAACTTAGTGATTTCCTTTAGAAACTATAAGTAATGGAATGATTCCCATTAGCAGCTAATCAAGGTGAAAAAGTAATTATGAACAGCTTTCATGGATGTTTTTACCAGGTGCCTCTTTTTTACCCAGTGAATGAATGAATCCCACTATAAAAGGGGAGTTTCACATCACTTTTTGAGAAAGCACATCTGAGGAGGGAAAAATGCACAATTAAAGAGCTTATATTAAAACTTATGTATGCTTTCATGTATATTTAAGGCTCAAAATAATCTTGAGCACAGCCTAATTCTATGGCTAGTCTGGTGAGTTACAATACAATTTCTTGAAGAAGTTTCTTGAGTTCCCCAAGTGATAACACCTAGCTTTTCTGTTACAAGACTGCCAAAACCTGCTTCTCAGACCTGATTCCTCCCTGATTTCAGCTTGCTTTTGGATCATCCAGTTCAGGAGAGATTTCTCAGTTCAGCCATGGGCCTCTGCTAATGCCGAGTTTCATAAAAGTAGCTTATTAATAGGAGATTTTTTAAGGATGTTGCTGCAAATTAAGTGCACTTCTCAGTTTACCATTTCTAGGAAATCATTTACTCAGAACAACATAAAAGTTAATAAAAATATTAGCTCAAATCTAATCTCAAATTAGATTAAGTTAGCCTTCCTTCCCATCCATCCCTTTTTTTTTCTCTTATCTATTTCTTCTGTCAGCTCCATAGCACAGCAGGGCTGCTTTCCCCTTCTAAGCTTCCTAGCATAGTGAGGTCTCAAATTCAGTTGGGTGCCCAATATTTCTGGGGTAAAAATCACTGTGTAATTAGTAAAATACAAGCCCAGAGAGGTGGGGAGACCACTTTCTGACACAATGGGGAAGTCAGATTCTTTCCATAGTGAAAGCTGAGTGGGTTCACAGGACATGACTCCTGTAGCTGCAGGTCATTAATTCATTTTCCCAAATTCCTTAAATCATAGAATCATAGAGTGGTTTGGGTTGGAAAGGACCATCCAGTCATCTCATCCAACCCCCTGCAGTCATCAGGGACATCTCTAACTAGATTTGTATCTCTTTTATAGGCTGGATAATAAAATGGCAAATCAGGATGCTAATGTTTAACAATACTTTTGCCTTCTTTTATCATTATATGTTTTTGTTGGTGGGAGGTTGTTGGTTTTGGTTTGTTTGGTTGGTTTTTTTTCCAACAATATTGGGGGTTGGACTAGATGATCTCCAGAAGTCCCTTCCAACCCCTATCATTCTGTGATTCTGTGATTCTATTAAGAACTTCTGGGAAAACAAACAACAAAAACCACAACAAAAACTTTAGAAATGCATTGTCTTTAGATAAAGGGTGTTGTTTGGGGGCTTTTTGACAGTTTCAAACAGAATATTTATCTATGTCTTCTATCTGAAGTTAGGTATAAGTGGAAGAGCAGGAAATAGTTCATGAGTTACAAGCAAGTCAGAGACTTGACGTATCCCAAGGCACATGTACCTTCAAAACCTACTACAAATTTCATGTACCTATTGTGTGAAAGGTGTATAAACACTGTATTATTTTTTTTTGCCACTAATCTACCCACTCTTTGTCCTATCGAGACTATATTACACTGACATTTTTTAGCTAATTCCCACAATGTATAGTTCTATTACAGGCTCTACAAAAAACCCCCAACAAAAACAGAAACAAAACAAAAAACAATTCTTGCCTGCTTTTTTCCTTGTTGCTTACTTTTCCAGCAAACTTTAGATTTCTAAGGTTTGGGTTCCAATTCTATAATTTCCCATGGCTGCTTTTATTTCATCCCCACCTGCTTTTGGCAGATCATACAGAGCTATTTCTGCAGACCTGTTAAGATATATAGAAGAAAAAATTGAAAATGTTGTAGTGAGAATACGAAACACACTGAAAATCATGCACTTGTAAACAGATAAGAGCAACCAGCATGTAAACCAAGCAAGGACTTGGGTCTGCAGAGATGCTCTTCTGGACTCAACTGGATCCAGTCTTCAGTAGGACAAGAACTGGTGTAATCAATAATGGCACTAGGAGATAAAGAGTTCCAAAGGATAGGAACTCATGGCACCTGTGGGAGAAGGATGTGGCATCAGTTATCCAGATAATTGTCCTTGCTCTCTCTTAGTGGACAATTTGATGTTTTTCAAATTGCTGCAGTCACCACAGCTACTGTAGTAAAGTGGGAAATGCTAGAAAGAAAGAGATGAGTTTTCAGGTTGCAAGGCTATGTTTGCATGGTTGTTATGACCAAATTGTAAAAGGGCTATTAATCCAACTGGAGGATGTACCTACTAGCAGAGAACTTTGTGCTTATAAACCATCATTGTTACTGAACTAGTTAGACTAACGTATATTCATGTTGTCGTTCTGCCCTTTAATTGTATGATCTCTGTTGAAATAAATGTGTAAACTAGGAAGGCATTTCAATGGTACATATAACAGGGCAAAGATAACTCCAGAATGAAAAGTAACCTTACTGTGAACACCTGTAAGTGAACAGTAAAAGAAGGACCTCCTCTCATATATTGCTAAGTAAGAGTTAGAGATAGATATTTCTCCAAGCTAAGCACTATTTAAAAAATGAAGCTTGATTAAAAATAATAGAGAGGGGGGAAAAAAAGCCTGACTGAGACACACCACCCCAGACATGAATATATCAGTCTTCTCCCTTGGGAAGAAAGCCAATATTTAAACTTAATATTCTTCTAGTAATTTAATGGAAAATCATTTTAGAAAAATAAAAAAAAATCCTGTGTGCTATTTAGGGCAAAAAGCCAAATCTTTCTTTAAAAGGAAATATATAACAATTGTAATTCACAAGAAACTGTTTTTATATACTTGTTCAACACAATGCCTAAAGCAGCCCTCAGAAAAAAAAAAAAATCCTTAACTGCTTTTATAGCTTGTTTTCTTTTTTCTTCTGTTCCTCTGAGAAGGAGCTACTTCTAATTCTGCAGGAGGGACCTAATCCAGAAAAATTTGATAGAGCGGGAGCCTTTCCATTGACTCACACTAAGCATCAGGAGGTAGATCTGGTCCTCAAGTCAATGAATCCAAGAGCATCATCCAACCCTAGCAGACACCACACAATGAACCCTACTGTGTCAGGGTAGTACCTATATTTGTTCTTTAAAGAAAATGCAATATAATTAACAAGAAATTCCCTACTAAACACTGAGGCATGCATCAAGCCCTCTCTGGGGCCAAAACCTGACTGCTGCTGGAGTGGATATTTTACATGAAAGAGTCAACTTGTGTCTGGGTTTAGTGATGTGCAGCCCGCTAGACTTGGAAGAGGTAATCCAAGCCTTCCATGAAAAATTACTACATAAGTTGAAATCATTAATCTGTCTTCCACTATTCCCATATCTTATAAACAAGGTAATTGATGACCCAAAGCTTCAACCTCATAAATTACCCTGAAAAAACGAACCTGTTTTTTCAAAGGCAGAGAACACTGTGCAGCTTGCAAAGACCATGTCTCTCAAGATCCCATTCTTTAACTGTAGAACTTAAACCCAGTGGAAAGCAAAGATTCATTGGCTATTGGTACCGGTATAGGTAGGCACCTTGTGCACCACTTTCTTATCACCGCAGTGATTTCCCACCTGCAATGGAAGGGTCAGGCTTCATTAAATTGGAGTTTCGAAACAAAAAAGGACAGAATTAACGTAATTAAAAAACCCCCGCACTTCCTTTGGTGAGTGATTTAAACTATCCTTGTTCTCAATGACACAAATGGAAGAAGAAAATATCAGATTAAGTGAGAATAAACAAAACAGCCTTTGTGAAATCTCTGCATCATCAGTCAGCTGCTGTAGTTTATCCCTCTGTTGGATTTCTGTCTGCCATCACCCCCATGTTCAGAATTGTTATCTCCTTCTCTTTTGGCAAATTTCCAGAGCACGGTAAAGAAAATGCCTTGGCAGATGGAGAAAAAATGATATCTCTTCATCTGTCAGAAACATTTTTGCTCACTGATAACAAAAGCTAAAAAAGGGAAACTTTCATTGAAGAAAGCACAAGAGTTAGTAGTGAAGGATGAGGAAGAATGAAATTGACTGACAGGAGTAGTTTCTTGGTGAGATTTTGTTGGGGTTTTGTTGTTTATTATTGGTACACATGACTTCTTTCATTACAAAAGACAATCTGCAAGTAGAAATTATTTACGCTGTATACTTAATGGATGACTGGAACATTTTATTTACGAGCTTTACAGCAATTAATGAAACAACTCTTAGTTAGCTAATGAGCTTTAGCAGCCTCAGTTAACACTGCATGTCCAACATTATTAAATTTGGGACTCTAGGTTAAACCTTGAGTTTTGCAATGAAAAACAAAAGGGGCTACAATGAGCTCACTCCAGCTAACGTCACGATGGCTCTAAGATTTTGAGGACTTCAGAAAGGCTTATTCACGTGCAGTTTATTAAGCCCGAAGACCAATCTTATGATTCCAAATTTCAAAGTTATGATTTTGGATAACCACAAGAAGCACCTCTTCCAGCCTGGCAGAAGTACACATGTCAACCCTAACACTTCTGCTATGAGTATGTGCAGGTTCATAGCACTTGATTTCCCGCTCAGCAGCAGCTAGATCACACCATGCCCAGAGGAACTGTGGAGGAGAGACACCCTTGCTTACTCCAGTTCATATATGTTCTTCAAACTACCTAAGCCTCATTGGTGGAGTCTTTAACCCATCTTCTCCAACTAAAGCCAAAAAGATTCCATTTTTGCTCTTATCAGGACACATTGTGCTAAATAAATATTATTTGCCATAAGTAGATAATGTGTGGTTAAAGGCTCTTTTCACTTACAAAAGTGATGGAGATCTGATTCAACACTGACCAGAAAAGACTTGCAGACTTCGGGTTTTTCAGCAGATTGGTGTTTCCTTTTGAGATCTGCCCTGACATCTATGAATCTATAACACACCACTGGAATGACCTACTCGAGTGACTACAGCATCAAATCACACATGTAGCCCACCCAGCAAAATATGTCACTGTTGCAAGAAAGGCAGTAGCTTCAAAATGGACACTCCTTCAGCAGGCTGAAGATGTCACCAAACAGTACTTGCTGGTGTTGTAGAATCTGATCAGAATCTCCTTTTCCTTACCTCTTTTCCCTGTCATCCCTTTGTCTCTTGATCCTGAGTATGCATCTTGATTATTTATTTTTATCATTATATATCATCAGACGGGCTCTTTTATTTTCTCTTTCATTATTTACATGCATAACTCTGTCAGTTGCTGCGGATGTTGGATAGTATATATTACAGCCTATTGCAAGGACAGAAAATAACCCTGAAATTCAAGCAGATATCTGAGAGACTCAGTGTTTTTACTGGTAGTTTGAAATAACATTACTGGCCTCAGTTTTTCTTCTTTCTTATTTTCTATGAATCCAAAAAATAAGCAATACAACATTCAGGTTCCATGGAAGATAGATTGAGCCCTTCAATTAAATAATTCTGCTATGCTCTTTGAATGCTGCTTTTCAGTTCAGCCCAGCCATGACAGAGGACCTGGTTATACACTACACTGCATTCTCTGTAGATTGCAGGAAACATTAAACTTCAGATGGTCCACATATGTCTTCAACTCTGCATTTTATGGGCTTAGTAGTTGTTCTATTGCATTCCCTAGAGTTGCAGCAATAATTCTACTCTGTTGGACCAGACATTGTCTCAAACTCATGGCTATGCTTTAAAAGTGCTTTAAACATCCACTGGGCTGTTGGACATTGAAGGCAGGAGTAGGCAAAGTTCTGAAGGATTGTTACTATTGCTTTTCACTGATGCACTCTGCTGTTATTCTTTTGTATTAAAAATGGCCAAACAATTTTTCTTTCATGTTTTTGTTCCATGAATCACCAGCGCTCAGAACTTGCAGAGTTAAGCAGCCATCCATGAATGTTTTCTGAGTGTACTAATTTGGGCTGCAAATCACACAAAACTGTTCCTCTGTATTTAAAATATTCCTCTGTATTTAAAAACAATAAACTTGGAGGTAAATAAACATGACTTTCTTTACTGACTGTGTAAGTAATTATGAGATAGAAAATATTTTACAAATTAAACGGAAGATGCATCATTTGACTTACTTAAACATTTTTCAGAGAAAACAATTTTTTTCCAACATACTGCTGGAAAAAAGGCTTTCTGGGAATATCTAGAAAAAAGGTACAATCAGCATGCTGTTAACTTGTAAGCCTTTATGTACAGAATCACAAGATTGTACCTAGGTACAATGTCATTCTGACTTATTTATTTATTTAGAGCTTCTAGATGTGTTTGTAACAAATAATGATAATAATAGTCTTGGTCATGCACTATTGAAGCTAATGGTACAGATCCCATTACTGTTAATAGTAAAAAATTAGGCTATCTACTATTTCCATTGCAAAAGTATAAAGAAATGCATAACTACACAATGGAGCACACATATATTAAAAATTAGTTATAGGAAAAAGTTGACATATGATATTTCAAAATCAGAGTTTGCCATTTCATAATTTCTGTATTGTTCAAGTTTATCTACTTTCATGCTTTACATGGACTTCTGTCTCTAAACAGAAATACTTGTATTTTCTTCTTTGATGACAGATCCAATATAAACATGTTTGTTCCAAACAAAACAAAATTTCTATACAGTCTTAGAAGTCATTTTTTTCTTCTAGTTTCAAAAAATGTGATCATCAACATTCATTTTATTTGCTCTGAATAAATTATTCAGATCTTATTTACCATATTATTAAATTTTAATTGTTCCATTGCATTTTCTCAAATGTAAACAAACCTGTGCGAGAACAAAACACTGCTTAATTATGGCAGCTCCAGTTGCTCAACAAAAGAGACATTTCAGAGAGGAATTTTTAGGTTGTCTAATTCTTCCCTAAAGGCAAACTCAGCTTTCTCAAAGATATTGCCTACCCATTTTATTACATCTCCTCAAAGGTAAATTTTGTAAAGAAGATCTTGCAAAAGAGAGCATTTAAACTCTTGAATATTTTTTCCAGTGAAGATAATTGCATATTTGTAGAACTCTTCTCTGCTTAGCACTGCCATAAACCTGTATTAAAAGTGATGAGACACCCATGTGAATCTGTATCAAAAAGAAAGAACACAATAAAACCCCAAAACACTGGAACAGGCTGGCTTGCACTTGCTGATATGGATTTTGACTGGTATTTCCATTTGTATATCTTCAGTCATTCCGTTATCTGGGGGTAGAAAACTATGGCTTACAAACCTCACTACTCCTTTACAGTTATTACTATGGGGTACCTCAGCAGTGTGGGAATAGAAATGATCACCAGGCTAGCAGAGGAACAGAAGATATATGTGTTTTGCCTCTGACAACCACTGAAGATGTGCAGATCTCATATGCTCCCTACGAGGAAAATTGAAGTCACAGCACAGTAAGGACTGGTTATAAGACTGATACGGTATCCAATACACTAAACCCCTTCCTAAAGCTGTAACAAAGCACACGCTTCACTGAGTTACACTCATGGGGTTATTGAAAAGCAAAGCCTTACACAGCAAACCAAGCCTGCGTTTCTCTTTAACTCACAGAGCACATGGCTTTGTGCCTCGCCAGCAGCTTCAGACAAGAAAGACGGTGCATGCAAGTGGTCTTGCAACCCTGTAAGATGAAGCAATGACCATTTATATCTTTTTGCATTGCTTCTAGTAACAAAACTCTAATGAATGAGAAGTGAAAGCTAGTCCTGGTCATACGTGTGTGAAGGAAACCTCTGCCTGACCCCGTGGTGTCTATCAAGTTAGCACTCTCTCATGGTGCAACATGAGCCTGAAGAAGCCTGGGTTTGACTTAAGTGTGTAATTACAGTATGTGCTTCAACAGGTAAGTCCTCTGAAAGCATTAAAACCCACAGTGAGATCACAGTGGGACTCGTTAGTGAATCACAGACCTAAGTCAATGTGTTCAAACAGTTCCAGGGCTGGCTTGGAGGAGGAACAGGAGGAACTGTCACACAGTTGTCAGTCCTCAGCACTTGCTGATATGCCTTTAGAAGTCTTACTTGCATGGACTACAGATGACTTAGGGCTCTAGGGTGTTGACAGTTCAGCTGGAATTTTTTTATATGAATGTCAAGAAACACGGGAAAAATAGATGAATACTTTGGAGACAGAGCAGGAGGGTTGTTATATGTTGAGAAAATGAACAGCGTGCTACTGGATCAGGGACTCTAAACCCTATAGCATTGTTTTTCGCTTAGTCTGTTATATTCCCATTTCATAGGTCTCAAATTTTGGACAATGGAGTGAATTTTTGGTCATATTTAGCAATCATTGTAGAAGGAAGAAAAAAGCCAAAGATGCAGTCAGCAAAATCCAGCTGTAATCTTGCAATCACAGCTTCTCAGAAGTAGTGTCTTGCACTATCAAAAAATACATGTGTGGTCTGATCATAGCCAGAATGTTTGTCTGGAATTTCTCCACTATTCTCATCTATGGGCTAATGTTTATGAATGCTTTTGCACAGCCTCGGGGGCCCTCCATCCTACTAAGCATGCCTTTTTCATGATGGTAAGCTAAAGGACTTTAGCTGTAACCAAGTGGTCTGGTATTCCACATCACTATATGCAATATATTTCTGATACAGAAAATAGACCTGATGTCCAGCAAAAGTTTGCAATCTGTAAATTCGTTGAAGAAATAGCAGAAGACTAACAGAGAAGCAGATAGTTGTCTGCTCAACGTTCAAACCTTAGTGGTTAGGTACCAGCAATTTTGTGTCATTCTGATCTCCTCCCTTTGTAACTGGCCTGTTTGTGCCAGCATCAAACAACAGGTCTGGGTAAAAATAAGGTGCTTCAGGGTTGGATCATCAGGTGCAAGCTAAAAAACAAGTAGTGCAAGGTTCTAAGTGAGAGCTAAATGCTGCAAAGAATTGAATAGAAATATCTAACAAGAGCCACTGAGAGCACCCAGGAGGTGTCACCCCGTAGAGCTGCCAGAGCTCTTGGGTGAATCCAGAACACAGATTACTGTTTGTGATCTACTCCAGCTTGTGTATGTACAAATTCAAGTAAAAATATTAATAAAATAGAAATTTCTACCTCTGCTGCCTGGTATCAGCCCCTTACGACAGAGTAACACTTGCTAGTCTTCTCTAAATTACCAAGAAATAAGAGGAAATATAAGAATTAAACTTTCTTACAATAATTTTGGGGGGCTTGGTCTAGTTTGTAATTTTTCTTGGCCCTCTAATGCCTATGGAAACTAAGGTGAAGAACTTAGAAAGCAGAATGACCAACAGCCATCAGTGGTGTCACTCCTTAAAAATGGATTCAAGAATGTCATTGCTGCCCCATGGACATTTTGTGGTGCTCTGCTGATGTGCTTTAGTCCCTGGTTCATAAGGTGTGTGTATAATCATACAAACAATTAGTTCAAACACTGGGAAAAAACTTCCCTCTTTTTGGGAGACAGTATATCAGGGCTAAACAAGAGGTCTGTACTGTCATTTGAACAGTTTCCACATGGTCTTGGACAATGCAAATTTTTAATGGCAAATTCACAGCTAATAAACAGCTGACAAGCAGACCTGCCATGTTAGTTGGAAGAGAATCATAGAATCATAGAATCATAGAATCATAGAATCATAGAATCATAGAATGGCCTAGGTTGGAAGGGACCTTACAGATCATTTAATCCAACCTCCCTGTCATGGGCAGGGACGCCTCTCAACTAGATCAGGCTACTCAAGGCTCTGTCCAACCTGGCCTTGAACACCTCCAGGGAGGGGGCAGCCACAACATCTCTGGGCAATTTATTCCAAAGTCTTGCCACCCTCGTACTGAAGAATTTCTTCCTAAGATCTAATCTAAATCTATTCTCCTTCAACTTATACCCATTACCCCTTGTCCTATCAGTGGACGCTCTTGTAAAAAAAAGGAGATCTCCACTTTACAGCTCTAATTGTAACATGTGTGGTATTTTCAAACCTAGATTAGAAATATTCATTCCAGCCCCACTACCAGCCTCTCTCTGCCTGTTGTATTAGCAAATCTAAATATACTGCACAAGTCCATGGGGTTTCAAATGCATCTGAAGTGGAACACAAACCTGACCTCAGACCTTAACCCCTTCTGTAATTTTATTTTGGAGTTGGGAATTTGTGTCTGGATCATTACAAATACAAATGACCTTTCCCTGAAACTCTTTTCCCAGTCATTTAAATAAGAATGGCCCTAAAATTCAAGTAATAAACAGAGATGCATGACTGCTGCATTTCTGCGGCTTAGTCATTGAAAGAAATCAAAAAATTAAGATGAGAGGATGGCTTAAAGCATATTATTTTCCATCCTCCAAATATTTAGCTTAGTTTTGTGTATACTTCATGTTGTATTTTATTGCCATAACATGTATTAATTAATATTTTCATGTAGCTTTCACTTTCCAGCACAGATTGTTTTAAAGTGGGAATATCTAGAAAAAATATCCTGATACTTTCTTACTTAATCAAACTTGAACCAAATTTGCAAATCCTTCTCTCTTCCAAACTTCTGTTTTCAAAGAAATCTAATGATTATAAAAAATATTTCCCAGAGCTGGCCACGTGTACCTGCCAGACTGACATTTTTATTTTAAAGCATGCAATTTTAATCCCTTGTGCTCAATAGCACTGACCTCAGCCCATAATTTATGTTGCTAATAATGCGCTCCTGTAAAAAAAAAGTACAAGGTGAGGCTGAAGGGAAGGTTTGCTTGTCAGATGCCATGGCAGCGAGTGGAGTTTGACAGCAGGGAGCACAGGGTGAAGAGAAAAGAGACGGCCGTTATTATCTGTTATGTTCCTATGTGAAAGGGGAAAGACGGACCAACTCCTGCAGTTTCAGCTATTTCCCCTCCAGCCAGGGTGCTTCTCCTTGAACTGTGACACCGAGCTGAGAAGTAATGACATTATTTTGCAGACTGGAAGCTCAAGAGGGCAGGGACTGTCTCTTTATTTGTACTCATCCAGCACTCAGCACAACAGAGGCTTGGTAGAGACTGTGGCCTCAGGACAGTGCAAACAATGGCATAAATAACTCCACATACACAGGAAAGCCTAACTGGAAAGTTTAATTGCTGTGACACTACCAACATCTGCTCTGGTAAAAGCCTACTTAAATTCCAACACCACATTAGCAATCTGGGACAATTCTCCTTGTACTCTGGCATCTAAAGAATATTATATGTGGCCTAAAAAAAACCCTCCTGCTGTCAAGTATTTCAGCTTTGCCACTATCCAACATTTTTATTCTAAACACACATTTTTAAGTGCAGCTGGGGCTAAGTGACCAGCAAATCTGATTACCATGAGTGTACAATGCCTGACATCCTTTATGCACTTGATTCTTGACTCGACACAGTGGGAGCTAATGGGAGTTGTGAGGCCAGTGCCCTGTGTAGCAGGTTGCCGTGGTTTAACCCGGCAGGTAGCTAAACACCACACAGCCGTCCGCTCACTCCCCTCCTCTGCAGTGGCACAGGGATGAGAATCGGAAAATAAAAGTAAAATTTGTGGGTTGGGATAAAGATAGTTTAATGGGACAGAAAGGGAAGGGAATATAATAATAATAACAATTATAATAATTATAATATAATATACAAAACAAGTTACGCACAGTGCAATTGCTTGCTACCCCCAACCGATGTCCAGCCAGTTCCCAAGCTGTGGTCTCCCAGTCAGCTTTCTCCCTAATTTATGTTCTGAGCATGACATCATGTGGTACAATCTCTACAACTACCTAAAAAGAGGTTGTATTGCAGCTGGTGTTGGTCTCTTCTCCCAAGTAACTAACAACAGGACAAGAGGTAATGGCCTCAGGTTGCACCAGGGGATGTTTAGGCTGGATATGAAGAAGAAATTCTTCACTGAAAGAGTGGTTAGACATAGGAACAGGCTGCCCAGGGATGTGGTGGAGTCACCATCCCTGGAAGTGTTAAATAAACGGGTAGATGTGGTGCTCCAGGACATGATCCAGGAAGATGCTGGGATGAAGGTTAGACCTGATAATCCTAGAGGTCTTTTCCAACCTGAATGATTCTATGATTCTGTGAAATATCCCTTTGGCCGGTCTGGGTCAGCTGTCCTCACTTGAGTCCCTTCCCAGCTTCTTGTGCAGCCCCAGCCCACTCACTGGCAGGGCAGTATGAGAAGCTGAAAAGTCCTTGACTTAGTGTAAACACTGTTTAGCAGCAAATAAAACATGAGTGTATTATCAGCATTTTTCTTATTCTAAATCTCAAACATAGGACTGTCCCAGCTACTAGGAAGAAGATTAACTTCATCCCAGACAAAACCAGGACACAAGTTGAGAGCACGGCTCTGAAAATTAACACAGGAGGCTTTCCATCTTCATAAGGATGCTCTGCTGGCAATGACAGTGATGGGTGGTGTGTAATATGAGGAAAGATCAGACCATGGCAAGGCAGAAATCCTATGACACCAGTGCAGAGGTTCTTAAGGATCTCAGCTGTTGGGAAGAGGACTTGAAGTCTGACTACTTTCTCATGTGATCTTAAAAAATGATGCAGATATTTAAAAACAGGTGACAGAGAATTACCATAACAAAAGAAGTTTTTCTTTTTCTTTTATTCATCACAAAAAAGGATGTCTGTGAGGGTAAAACAATATACTGGGAGCTAGAAGATTTATTCTTTGGGATTTCCACAGATTGTCTTAATAATTTTAAGGACAGACACATTTCTTCCCTCTCACCTTACTGCAGGACCCAGTTGAATTATAAATCCTTCAGGGAAGGGCTGATCCCTTGTTATGTGTCTGGTACAGTGGCATCCTGGCCCATGAACATATGCTGATATTTTTAATAGCTCTACTGTGAGATTTGTTGTACAAATGGCTTGGTGAGAATATAATGCTTGCACTGTGTGGGAGGTCAGACTAGATAATTTTAATAGGCCCTCCTGAACATGAAATATATTATCAAACAAAAACACAGTGATACAGGCAGCAATTATTTTCATAATGAGAATTTGTGATTGTGTGGACAGCATTGAGCAAAAATAAACGAGAGCTGGAGACTAATCGCAGGCTTCTGTAACAGTAAGAGGAACAAATATTCCTGCAAACAGAATTAGTATTGCTAATACTTCATATTCATGCAGCATTTCACGGAGCTGTCGCTTCCATTTTGTGGAAGGAGCAAACAGGGAACAGGGGTGAAGTGGTTGCTCGAGATCATGCAGCGATGCACTGGGTAAAGGCTGCTGGACCACCTCTGCCAGCCTATCTTCCCCCCTCAGACATTTTGGACATCTGGAAGTGCCAACACACGCAGTGCCAATGAGGTGTCCCTCTCATGCCCCATGCTGCTCCCACTCTCTCCATCCTGGGTGACACCCTGAGTACCTCTGACAGTCACTTTTCCTCCATCAGTGCAGGCTGGCAGTAAGTCCATCCAACTCCCGCTGGGCCCAATTCAGATATGGGGTCTTCTCAGGGCAGACTGGACAGAGGGATCTTTAAATCAGGCATGTGATGACTTTCACCTGCAGCTCCATCTTGTCCCTGGATGGACCTCTTTGACAAACACTCTCTCAGAAATTGCCAACGCTGTTAGATACTTCAGGGTGGGAGGGTGTCATTGTGCATGTCTGCATGTGGAGACGTAAGAGAATGACTCAAAAATATGTTTTTATTACCCTAATTATTTTCTTGCTTTTTCTTCCCCGACTTTGAGTTTACGCTGAGTTCTTTTGCTTGGAAAGCTTATTGCTTCTGTGATTTTTGGATTATTATTTTTTGCCTTTCATTGATAGACGCACACATCCTCACTGGGTAATTTTTCACTTACCTATATTAGCTACTTGTAACCAATTTGAAGATAATACATACAGTGTCTATAAGGCCAGGAGCCAAGTTCCCAGCAGATGTAAATAAGGAGCTGTACCAATTTACATCAGCAGATTATCTACTATGACACTAAATTTTTCCTTCCTCCTGCCCTGATACAGGATGCTCTACCAGATGCAATAACAGTAAAATGATGGTAAGATTAAAGGCCTATTCTAGTAACCTTTTACAATCTGATTTACTAATTGGGCCATGGGATTCACAGAGCAGTGTGATTCTACCTCAACTACTAATTATCTGGCACTCAGATCCCAAATTAAAGACCTTATGCAGATGACTGGAGTCTTAGAGGGATGTGATTCTCTCTTGTCATTTTAAGGAGACAGACTCTTTAATATACTGTACGTACAAAAATGGGAAGAAGATGACAGGAGCAATTTTGCTTCCTCGCTATTAGCATTCATGACACCCATGCTATTTGGGGAAAAAAAAAAAGAGAAAAAAAAAGAAAAAATAATTATACCACAATAGTGATGTTTTGGCAGTTTGTGAACAACTGCACTTATAAAGGGCTATTAATAGATTAAGAACATGTCTACCATACGCCCAACAGTTACCCAAGGATCTTGAAGTGTACTTGTAATAATAAAAATGCTCAGTACTTAAAGAGTTTTACATCTCCAAAGTACTGTACAAACATTAACTAATTGATCATCAGCACCACAGTGATCTGTCAACATTAATCAGAATACCTTTTAAAAAAAGACCAATCCTGTATTTCATTTGTTCAGGTGGTAGATCTATTCTGTAGAGAGCCTTACACTCCAGAGGCTGAGTGCCTTCATACTCTAAAATTGTTACAAGAAACACCTGTGATGGATGCTCTATTTTCTCATTTTGACCTCATGGGAACAAATATTAGGAAGTGGGACATTTCCTTGGTAGAAGTTTTTGTATTGCACATGAGGATATTATTTGCATTTTTAAAATATATGCATTTGTATAAATCTATAGTAAAGACAATACAGACAAAAATATATATAGCATGTTTTTTGGTAATTCTTGCTTTGTAGATGAATGTCCTTTAACTGTATTTTTAGGTGATTGCATATATACAAAGAAGAACAAAGTTCTTCATTGTTTGCTGCCTTTACACTTGCAACACTGATTCCCTTTGACTATGAAAATGAAGTGGACCTGGAAATAGGAAAAATACTTTTCTTCTTTTTTTTTTTTTTTTTAATTTTTGATGCATCACAATGTCATTTCACTGAAATACCAGAGGGAGATAATTCTTAGTTTGCTTTGTGCAGTTTCTAACATGTGAGTGACTGTGGAGGTGCCTTTTTAGCACAAGACCAAGCTGTTGCATCTGTCTCCCTATACCAAAGCTGATGCAAAGATTTTCCACAGGAACCACAGAATCACAGAATGTTAAGGGCTGGAAAGGACCTCGAAAAATCATCAAGTCCAACCCCACTGCCAGAGCAGGATCACCTAGACCAGGTCACACAGGAACGTATCCAGGCAGGTCTTGAATGTCTCCAGAGAAGGAGACTCCACAACCTCTCTGGGCGGCTCGTTCCAGTGCTCTGTCACCCTCACAGTGAAAAAGTTTTTCCTTATGTTTCTGTGAACCTCCTATGCTCCAGCTTGCTCCCATTACCCCTTGTCCTATCACTGGACATCACAGAGAAGAGCCTAGCTCCATCCTCCTGGCACTCTTCCTTTACATATTTATAAGCATGAATGAGGTCACCCCTCAGTCTCTTCTCCAGGCTAAAGGAGACCCAGCTCCTTCAGCCTTTCCTCATAAGAGAGATGTTCCACTCCCTTAATCATCTTTGTGGCTCTGCACTGGACTCTTTCAAGCAGTTCCCTGTCCTTCTTTACATGAGGGGCCCAGAAATGGAACAGTATTCCAGATGTGGTCTCACTAGGGCAGAGTAGAGGGGGAGGAGAACCTCTCCGGACCTACTAACCACACCTCTTCTGAAAAACCCCAGGATGCCATTGGACTTCTTGGCCAGAAGGGCACATTGCTGGCTCATGGTCATCCTGCTGTCCACCAGGACCCACAGGTCCCTTTCCCCTATGCTGCTCTCCAACAGGTCAGTCCACAAACTATTCTGGTACATAATGTTGTTCTTTCCCAGGTGCAAGACTCTACTCTTGGTCTTGTTGTATTTCATTAAATTTCTCCCTGCCCAACTCTCCAGCCTGTCGAGGTCTCGCTGAATGGTAGCACAGCCTTCAGGTGTGTCAGCCACTCCTCCCAGCTTTGTGTCATCAGCAAATTTGCTGACAGTGCACTCTATTCCCTCATCCAGGTTGTTGATGAATATATTGAATAGTACTGGTCCCAGTACTGACCCTTGAGGGTCTCCACTAGATACAGGACTCCAACTAGATTCTGCACTGTTGACCAGAACTCTCTGACTTCTTTCTTTCAGCCAGTTCACTATCCACCTCTCTACCTGATCATCCAGACCACACTTCCTCAGTTTAGCTGCGAGGATGCTGTGGGATACTGTGTCAAATGCTTTACTGAAATCAAGATAAACCACATCCACTGCCCTACCATTGTCTATCCACCTGGTTATGTGCTCATCAAAGGCTATCAGGTTGGTCAAACATGACTTTCCATTAGTAAAACCATGTTGACTGCTCCTAAGGACCTTCTTATCCTTGATATGTCTAGAAACAGCACCGACCATTTGCAGTTGTTGAAATAGGTTATATACTCTGAATAACACAGCAAACAAGCTACAAAGTTTTACGCACAATCTATTAATGCTGACCTTAGTAACTAGTGGTAATACACATACGCACAAAATCACACATGGAGATAGCTATTCCTCCTCTGCTTCCCAAGCTCCACTAAAAGAACAATATTAAAAAACAAAAGGTCAAGGTCTCCCGAGGATTTTAGTTGCTTGTGTTCCCTTAAATAAACATAGATATGCAGGTCTTTAATTATGTGATCATATAGTATTTTTCTGAATTACTTGGTTTCACTTGGTCCAGAAATGCAATGATATAGTATGTTGTTTTGTCTTTCTGTGCAATGTGTGGCTTTTTTGTTGTTGACGGGTTTTTTCCTGAACACTATCTAGCCAAACTTTTCTGTTCATTTCCATATGGGATTTTCTGTCATTCTAAGTGCTTCAAAAATATTAATGAACTCCAGCTGTATTCCAGTGTAGGGTGGAGAGTGAGAAAAGAATAAGATTATTTAAGGTTTCTTGTGCATTTAACTATTTCATGCCTGATTTTTTGTCATCTTATGATAGTTATGTTTTTAGGGAGGATTTTCACATGTAGTTTACTAGATTTTCAAGAATGAAATTAACAACAACAAAAAATCTCATCCTTGGCATACTATTACAACTCACATGGTTCATTGGTAGGATTGGAAACTTAAGTTACATTTCAGACTCCTATCACTAAAATAAGGAATAACCACAATAGCAGAGAAACTCCTCTTAAGGGGTGATTAACACATGTTTTGCAAGCCCCATGAAGCTCTGTGCTGCAAATGTGGCTTGTACAGTTTCCACTGGTGGAGTCTTTGCAGGATGTGAAAAGGAAGGAGGAACATGCTAACAAAACAACTGCTGATGGGTGTGCAGACTATCAGTGTGGGCTGATAGTACCAAGCACTGACTGATTCCCCACTCAGGCAAAGCCCCTAGTATGAGTGGGTTTTGGCTGGATGACCAAAAATATCATCCTTCCTGAACTGCTGTTCATTTTTTCCTATCCCCAGTATGATTCTGCCAATGCAAGGATCTTGTTCCAGTCTTTCTTAGTGCTGCCTCCAGACTTCTAGCCCAGAGACTCTCTTTCCTCTCTCTAACTCTCAACCTCCCACTTTCATATCTTTTTATTCAATTTTGATATCTCTTAAATTATCTTTTTTTCCCCTCAATAACTCCAGATTTTCTTTCACATGCTTCTCATTAGTCCTAATCGCATCCAAATAGTTTTGTTCTCCCAGTCTGTCTTAGTCCCTCTTGCTTGTTATCTGACCTCTGTTTCCTGGTTCCGCAATGTTCTGATATCCTTTTCCTGGGTTCCACACCTCTGCAATGCACACAAAGTACAATGCTCCTTTACCTCCCTGTACCCACTCTCAATCCATACTCTCAGTCTCCCTTTCCAGGGCTACTGATCTCTCTTTGTACTTGAATCAAACATTTTTGTTCTCGTTTTTGAATAAGATATACACCTCTTCCTTCCATCTTGGCTACTAGTAGGGAGAGAGGAAGATAAGATTTTCACCTTGATTGCAGAGCCTGGCCTGCATCAGGCTAGGAAAAGATGGACATGTCCATAGAGGACTACTTAGTTTACACCTCAAGGGCTGTGGAAATTCAGAGTATGCTTGTCCTGTGTTACAGGCTGACTCTAGAACTGAAAGCAGTATGACAGCATCAGCAATGTGCTGTTATTGAGCCCCTGCACTGTCTCCATATAATTACACTTTGCAACACTCCTTTTCTCTTCATTTAACTTCTTTTAACTCAGGACTTGCTTAAGTTTCCCCAACACATCACTGAATCATCATGTTCAGATTTGCCTTCATCATTCAGTGGAGGGATGAGCTACATCACCAGAGAATAGTGAGACACCCAAGGAAGGTGCTTGGCTCTTCAAAGAATCATATAATTTTTAAATTGCTTGTTTTAAGTTATATGTAACTTTCAAGAATGTGTTCTGATCATGTCTTGATATGTACTTGCATACTGATGCCACGAAGAAACAAAGAGTGCCCAAAGGCTTATAGTCAGTAAGCATTATTGCTCCCTATGTAGCCAAATAATCAGTGATATTCAGATAGGCTTCCAAGAGCTCTGCCTCTCCTGGGGAGCACTTCCAAACTGCTCAAGTCTGTAGAAATCCCAGGAGAAAGTGAAATTTCCGACAATTGTGTTTTTTTTCTAATCCCAGATGGGGTCTGAGAGTGAAAATGAAATTATAATCTTCTATTGGAGACTAGGGGCAGCTGTAAGTCTTAAAAAACCACGGAGAGATTATTTTTTATTTAAGTATGTATTATGCCAGTCTATTGGGCATGGCCTATGTATTACTTGCAAATTCTTGTTTGATTCTTTGAACTTTCTGTATTTTTCTACCTTTGTGCTATCTTTTGGTGTATTTGTTAGATGAAACCACACCAAGCTTGTAGCTGAAGCGGAAAATGAATACAGATCTTCTGAAGCCCAGGTCAGACCTCTTTCCATTAGACAGTCTCTCCACACACTGCCAGTAAAAGTGGATTTTTTTGCTTGATGTGATGTCAAAATACAGGTCAATTCAATGAAACAAACCCAAAACTTTATGGTTTTACGTTTGAAATTTCTCAGCATTCATAAATGAAATGGATACTATGAAACTATTCTGTTTACTATTCTATACTGTGTGACAAAAAATAGCTTAGCGAATTTTAACAGAGAAAAATGCAGCCCCTTTCATCTTTGTTTTGATGGAGTACAAAATCAAAATGCAATAGAAGAACCTTTTTATTTAATGTAGTCTAATGATTGACTAACCTCAGATTCTGGGATAAAAAATAAGAATATCCAAAAACCTATACAGAAGCAAGTATTTCCCTGGGAAATAAGCTTCCTGCCAGAAAGATCTTTCTGTGTGGATAACTCCACTTTTTAAAGGTATGAAAGTGTAGGATAAAATGAAAAAAACCACTGTAAGTTTCTTTTTTTTTCTTCTGGAAAACATCTTTTTCTCCTCTGAGTACTTAGTATACTCATTCAGTATACTCAGTTTTCCAAATTATTTCAACTAATCCTTCCTTCCCTCCTTCCTTCCTCCCTCCCTCCCTCTGTTCCTTCCTCCCTTCCTTCCTTCCTTCCTTCAACAGGGCTACTTCCAAGCTGCTGTAATGGATATTTTACTGTCATTTCCATTGCAGAAAATGCTGAGAATGGAGCACAAGAATGGGCCTGGCAGTGCAAAAGCACTGTGTTGTTTGTTTATACCCTGTTAAGGAGGGGTGTGAGGCAACCTGTCTATTAAGACTGGGACTAAGGAATTGCAAGCCGGCTTTTATGCTGATTCCATTGAGGCTCTAGGCAGGAAACAGATTTCATTTTCTGCCTTAATTATTCTTATTTGTAAAATGAGCATGAAAATGTTTTCCTGCTTTACAGGACAGGTATGGGGGTTGAGACCGAAGACTAAAGACTGAGAAGCTGAGACTGAAGACAATGGAAACAAGAAAAATCACTATCCTGCCGCAAGCATCCTATTCTACTCTTGATATGTTTGCAAATTACTTTTTATCATTTCAAAGTGTGTATCTCAACACAGGCTGCATTTTGCATGATGCAGTCATAAGAAATACTGAGATTTGAAGACACAGTTCATGGCTGAACTCTGAGTGACCAGGAGGAGCAACTCTCAGAACTCAGGATCCCACCAGGATCTTTTCCAGTGAACCTAACTACAGGCTCTTTTTCTGGCATGTGTTTGAAGCACACAGCTATGTTGAACACCAGTTCTGCTAATCTTCTTTTAGGAACTCTGCTGACTTCAACATAAAAACACCGTGGCTCCTTGTAAAATGTTTGCTGTGTTTCGGCTGTTATAGTAACTAAGTAAATCAAATCTCTGTTCTTGGATGCTTTCCCTCCCTCTATCCCAAACTACACTTTCAAATCACTCTCCCTCAAGGATCCTATTTCAGTGTTAATATTTTATGCATTTAAGTATGATAAAGAAAGAATATAAACAAGGAGTATGAATGCATTCCTGAAGGATAAAATAGCATTATGAAACCCCAATTTTGCTTTGACAAATTATTTCTTACGAGAATAAAAGTTGTACCTAAGGAAATGCCTACCAGTCAAAAGTTTAAATGAAAAACAGAGCAAGAAAATAGGCAAAGCTTTGAAGTTCTAACTAACTTTGCACAAAAGATACCTTTGGGTAGTGAAAGTAAGACTGGTATGGGTCCATTAAAAGGTGCACATGTAACCTTCAATTTGTTTTTTTGCAGAGGACTTTGAGATGATAGGAAGAAGATGTTAAGAAAATGGGATTATATCAGCCACTGGAAACACTTGTCTTATTTTTTGTGCAAGATGTTCCAAGTATTCTGAACCTAGGAAACCTGATGCATTAAAAAAGCCTCAAAATAGTAACCACTGATATATTTGAAGATTGGATGCAAGAAGATATCCAAGCAGTGTCACATTTCTTGTCAGAGAGATTCTCCAAATTAAAAAAGAAAATTGAGGACAATAGAAGCTGCAGAAAATATCCCAAGCACATTACTTCCTAGGTGGGAGGGAGGGAACAAAGAAACAGTGCAGAAAGGTCTCTGTAGCCTGGTCTCTTTGTTCCCTGTGACCTAGCAAAAGCTCTTGGCTATCTGTTGGAAAACTTCCAATTCTCTGAAGGCATGATAGAGCCAGACTTTTAATCCAGGTCTAGTTCCAGTGTGAGATATTAATGCCATTTCATGCTTCACTCTGCCTAGTGCATGTCTTCCTTCCATCATTTCACAGATATTGAAGTCTGCTTATGCGTCCTACTCAAGAAGGTGAGCAGCCAGTAGTAAAACCAAGCCCATATTCCAGAGTACAAGGTCATTTCTTACTTGCTGTAGACTTACTTTAACAAGGGAAGAAAAAAATCCTGATTCTGAGATATTATGAATTTTGAATAACAAGGTGCCACCTAGGACTCTGTAACTAATACTAAAGCCTGACGGTGTATAAATTGGCACAAATGACACCACTTAGAGCGCTATGGTAGGCTTCAGCAGGAGGCTTACGAATGCCACTTATAATTAATAAAAACTCCAATATCAAATACATTTTGCAGTTTGTTCCTGGGGAGAGCTACTTTGCACTTTCCACACTTTCAAGCCGATGGGCTAAGCACACAATTGGTGCAGTTTCTTTTCAAATGGATAATCCAGTACACGGCTGAGCAAATGACAAACCAGATGCAGAATGAAAGGTACCCCTTGGGGCTTGGAGGACTGGAGAAACAATGGAATCTGCAGGACATTTCTAGTGAATCAGACCCTTGTTCTCCTCCACAAAGGAGGAGGAAAAAAACATGGTGACACATAAAACATGTGGCAACAAATTGATGGCAACTTCTGCAAAATGGGAACATGAACTACATGGCATGTGGATAAAAGAGAATGCATCTGCAAAACATGTGAGGAAAATTGTGAATATAATTCTAGCAATTATGATTATAGTGTTGTATACGCTACTGCACTTAATTACAATTCTCTGTTCTTTTCATGCTATGGAAATGGACTAAATGGACTACAAAATATATCTCAAAAGACAAGCAATCTGTGGCATGAATAGGAACCTCCTTTATCTTAATACAATGAGGCCTACATTTTACAAACATGGCAGCATCTCTGTGATAATTTTTCAGAGCAGAATTTTGATTACCAAATGAACATTGTGAAAAAAATTAGCAGCTTTTATTATTTCATCTGAGAACATGAATAGGATTATTAGGAGCATTAAGAAGAGTGATGTGGGTTTTTTTCAAAGTAGTTTAGGAGTTACATTAAAATGGTAATCTTTCTGTTTCTTAAAAAATCCGGTATTATTTTATTGAAAGGGAAGGAGGGGTGATTTAAAAAAAAAGAAATCTTCATTTGCATGCCTAGCACTTTCCTCATTTTTCTTTACTGGAATGAGAAGGTGTGCAAGTTTTGTAGTGCACACATACTCAGTTAAAACAACAGTCATAATCATTAATCTTAAACTGTGAACCAGAACAGTTTGTCTGTGTAGATCTGTGAAATATTTTGCAAATAATGAATTCTGTTTAGGAACATTGATCTAGAAGGGATCCCTCAGGGAACTGAATTAATTTGCAGGGGTTTTTTTTGTATGTGTTTAAAAATGTACACTCATGTTTTAAGTGTTAGTTTCAGGCAGTTCAGATGCTGCACAGAATTAAATGAGCCAGCGCAGTTTTACAGGACCTGAAGAAGTAAGCCATTATACCTACTGACAGGGGGAGTTTTACGAAAGCGTGGTGTTGTACAGCATAAGGTTTTCAGTGGCACAGATTTGGGACAACAGCATACTTGGGAATAGTAAAGCCGCAAGTTACATGATTCTCTGTAAAGACACGCTGGTAAAACTTGACAGTTCATTGCCCCATCATGTATACTGCAAGCCTCATTCATTTTATAGATTTTTGGAGTGTCTAAGAGTGCAATGAGTTGGATAATTTGTCTCTAAATAACTTAAGAATTCTGTTTGTAGGTGAGGGCTAGGGGAGAAAGAGCCTGAATCTGAAGCCTGAAATTTCAGCAATGTCAGAATAAACTACAATATTGTTACAGCTCTCAGCATGTACAAAGGACATGAAAGTATGTGTGCATTTGGGGAGCAGGGCAAACCAGAAGATGCAAGACTACGAAGTGAGGAGGAATGAGGCACCACGAAATGTCAATGGACAATTTGGTTTATCTAAGGGGGAAACCAAGGAAGGAGGAGAATGACTGCGAAGAAGTGAGAAGGAGATGTGAGCAAGGCAGAAAGAGCATATAGCTTGGAGGAGAAGACAGCTATAATTGCAGGGGCATACTAGCCTACTGGGCCATACTGGGCATACTGGCCATCCTCAGGCCTACTACCTAGGAGCACCACGACAAGCACTCAAGGACGTAAAGCAACTGAGACAGAGATATACACATGAATGTGCTTACTATGTCATCTAATAATGGATTTTTATTTTTTTTTTCTACTCAGAAAGGCTTATGAAAGCTGGAAGAGAGTTATATACTATCAAGTAAACTCTTCCTCAGGATTCATTGTGAAGCTGCATACTTGCCTCTTACAAAATTTAAACTAACAGGACTTCATTGAGCTCCATAGAGGTCTTAAGGCTCATGGACAACTTCCATCATGCTCTTTGAAGAGCTAAGGGTACCAAAACCAGCAAGGAACAGATACTGTCCTAACTCTGCTGGCACATGCTAGGCTTTTGAACACCCATGTCTAGTGAACTACCATTCAAACACATTTTGACAGCTATTTAGCAGCCACCCAGCAAAAGATATATGTAGGCTGTGTTTGATTTGGTATAAACTATGCTGAATTGATTTCTTAAACACTTTTCATTAAAAATTCAAATTCCAGATTGTCTGTAGAGTTCAGCTAGACTTCTCATGATTTACACCATCTATTATAATTCATTAGTAAATCTGGTATTCCTGTATACAACATATGGTAGGACAAAACTAACCCTTCTTTTTCTCCTAGTTGAATTCAGGATAATTTAGACCATTGCAAATGTCTAATATTTACGCTGAAGAATTAATTAATACTCAGACTTCCCGCATGCCACTCACTGTTTATTTATCAGCACTTTCTTAGTTTTTCTACTCCGATTATCTCACATACGAACCAACTGATCCCTATTGCTGCAGTTTCTACAAAAGCTAATATGCTTGCTTGAGGTCATCTAGCTAAGCATTTCTTTCACCCCCTACTGCCTTCCACAGAGAGTCTGTCTAGACTTAGAAACACAAGCTAACTGAGATTGATTTATACCGGTCTGGACAAGCTGTACAGCTCTTATTCTCAACTTTGATCTCTTCCTGTCTATATTTTCTTGCATTCAACATAACCCTCCCTCTGTAATCGAGATACCTATTTCTCAGTGTTGAAAAGCAGGACTCCAGAACATACCACATCTTTTTCACTGTTTGATTAAACTTGTGTTTCTCCAACTGTCTAGGAAGGACTTTTCTCCAGAGGCTTTTTCTTTTTGTGCATTTTATTAATATTTTTTTTTCAAGAAAAGAAAATTCTTCCTCTGCAGTACTTAGTCCTTGATAATAAACAAAAGATTGTGCTTTTTGTTGTTTTTTTTTTTTTGCCATAGACAGCCACAACTAGGAAAAAGCTGACTCCTAAAAAGTTACTTTGAAAATATATAATAAGATTACAATAATTTAATTAAAGTCCATTTAAAACTCTAATATTTATTATTAGCTTGTGTACTTCCTAATTATTTTATAAGCTCTTATTTTTAATGGCAAGAATCCAGTCATTACAAATCTGCGGAACTTGATACATATACAAGCAAAGAAATGCATTTGCAAACTTTGTTTAAAGAGGGAATTGTCAGAAATGTCAGAGCATAACATTTCAAAAAAGAGAAAGAATAACTCTGCTTTTTAATGATGTAGTGCTTCTCTTCCTCGTTAATATATTAAAGACTACTTTACCAATTTTGGAGGGCAAAAGGGGAAAGGGGACTGCACTTAGAAAGTGTAGGACTGTGTAATGTCATCAACGCCAAGAGATTAAGAAGTAAAATCAATATCTCAGTGTTCACCCAGTGTATTGTCTTTTCTAATTTTTCTTGTGAACACCAGAAATAGATTCTGACCTCAGCCAAATCCTGATCCTGGAAACATTATCCTTTACCTACAAAGAAAAATTTTTTTTTTGAATGAATTGCGGTTTATAAAATGGGACTCCTGAATGCACGTGTTTTTTCTTAAGACTATCTGTGACTCCTATGTGTACTTAATTAGGTAGTATCCTTATGTCTGAATTAATGAGTTAGTTACATAAAACCCTTTCAGTAATGTCAACTAAAAAGGAATAATCCCTGTCAATACAAAACATTCATTCCATTTGTTCTGATTTCTGAAGGGCATCTGATATCTTGATATCATCCTTGTTCCCTCAGAAATTAGTGGAATTCTTACAATGATTTTAAGAGGCATGGAATGTCAGAAATAAACATTTTCTGCTGTTTTATGGTTAGGAATACACATTTAAATCAGTATTTTCTACTCTGAAAGTCAAGCACAGGTGCTGTACAAACAATGATACTGCAGTTACCTGGGGAATTCAACCCAACGGGAATCAATTTTATTGTAAGGATCATGCTTTTAATCCGCCTCTACCTGAGTGCCAGATGGTCAAACCAAAGAATCAAAACATTAAGCAGATGGACTTGGTATCTGATTCCTAATTACTAGAGTGGTTTCAGGTGGAAGGTTACTCTGCCTGATCAGAGAAAATGATTTTTCCCTGGATGGTGGCAAAAAATTACTCACTCTGCTCTTTTAGTATTGAAAGTTCCCACTTATCTTTCAAATTTAGGCAGTAGCATTAAAGATTTGATCCAAGACTCACAAGAAGGTAACTATTGAGGCTGGTAGTTTTTAGATCAAGCCTTAAAGGTGGGTGATAAAAACTTAGAGACAAGTTGTTAAGGTATGGAAGCCAGGTGACTAGACTGTGCCCTAAGGTTGAGCAAGGAAAAACACTGGATGTGACAGAAGAAGCCACAGGATATAATGAACTACAGTGTGAGAAATGGATTAATGCTGGGAGGGATGGATGATGGTTAAAGAGGAGTTAGGTTAGAGGCAGCCAAACCCCACAGATACATGGTCAGGGGTGCTGAGGGTCTTCTGGGGAGCAGAGGCTTGCAAAGGCTATACATAACACCCACATAGCAGCAGCAGCAGCAGTATGAGCAGATAAGGCTAAGATTACGTGATTGCATTAACCATACCAGAAATATCATATTTGGGTTCAGATTTTGCAAAACTGGGGCCAGTAGGGAGAAACAAGGCGCGGATTGTTTATTTGTGAAAAGACATGGGCAGAGAAAAGGAGGATGGAGGAATAACCAGCACAGAGAAATGGAGAAGCAGTGGGATATGAAATGGGGATAAAACTGAAGTCTGACCAGCTGGAGAGGAAAGCACAGTATGGGGCCATCAATGCTGTGGAAGTTCGTGTGACATTTTGATGTTTCTTTCTGCAGGTGTTGGTAAGGGTGTTGTTCCCTGTTAGTGCTTATCTGAATATACAGCTATGTCCATACCCAATATGTGCATTGGGATTACATGTTCAGCCCAGCTCATGGTTGGACCTCAAAATGGGAAAAGCAGCAGCCTCACATCCAGCAGTCCAAGAGAAGAGGAATCCTCTCAAAGACCAGCAGATGTGTCTTTCCTTTAACAAAAGTGTCAAAAGTATTTAAAATAATCTTAGTAGATAATATAGGACAATAGAGCTGAAAACAATAGAGCTCTATGAAAAGCAATAAATCTCCATTAAACCTTGTTCAGGCTTCTACAGACAATCATGAATTAGTTACCAGCTGTACATAACTATTTAGTCAAAGCATCTATTTCACTGACAATCCCCATCAAAGGGATAAATGGAAGTATTGTTGTGGTTGATTCAACAAGTTGGCTGTGTAGGTTTCTGTGCATCCAGAGGTTAGAAGTGGGTATTGTTCTGAACACAGCTCATGCCTTCCCAAAGTTGACACAATTGAACCAGATTCCCAAGTCCCTTCCATCATCTCATGTGCTCATGACATTTGCCGTAACTCACAACCTAGGAACAAGAGACTATTTGTCGATATCCAATTATAAATAATTAAATATATTTTTATATGTATATAAAATTTATGTATATATGTACACATATATATATAAACCCCCACTATATCTTCTTTTGGGGTCAACCCAAAATGTACACTTTCTGGTCAAGTAATATCTATTTTCTTGAAAATAACAGTCAGGTCAATAGAAAACATTTGATTTAACTGAAAACCATACTGTTCATTTTAATGTTCTTCCATTTCAAATACCATCACTATTTTGCAATTGTTAGTTTCTGAAACTGAATTGTAATTGCAAAACAGAGAATTAAAAGACTTGTTATGAACATCAGTCTTTGGAGTTTTTAAAGGTTTTCCTCTTCTATTTTTTACTATGATTAATCCCTTAGATTGTGAATCTTGTGAATATAGTCTCAATATCTCACAAATTCTCTCTCCTCACTCCCAAATCTCTAACCTTGACAAAAGCACCCTTTGTGCCACCTGTTTATCTGAAATTATCCACAGGGGAACAAAGATGAAAACTTCTACGACTGCTGCAGAGTGCAGATTGTTTGACATCAGGCAGAGTCATGATACATTGCACATCATGCTTTGAGGTTTTTTATAAATAGCACTGAAATTTTATTCTCCAGCCCAACTGCTAAACTTGGTCCTGATGTAATTAAATCCAATCTTTTTTTACTAAAACAGGTCAGATTTCTAAACTACATCAGTTTCATGGACTGATATTTCTGTTCAATTACCAGGTTTAGACAGGCAGGAACCACTGCTTCTTTTCATCCTAAGGGACTACTTTAGTTTCATACAAATATGGCCTGTGAAAGTAAAGTCTAAAATAACCTTTTTGCCAGAAAAGGCTGGAGGAAGTAATTCCCTTTTGTGAATAAAGGGTAAAGACCAGGTTATTTATTTCTTTTGGGGAACGGTTTGCATCTGTTTCAGGTGTGTCTGTCAGCAGAGATAATTTTGAATGCAAGCACTTTGCAACTTTGACAGTGATATTAGTTATAAAAAGCTGGAACACAAACATAACAATAGAATGAAAAATTAGAAAGGAAATTGCAGTGTTCAAGAACGGAAGAAAAATTTTTCTTTATTGCAGATGTGGGGTTTTTTTGGCTAAATATCCTGTTGAAATTTTCTTAGCTCAGTAGCCAATGCATGATTGTTTGCACTAAAAGGGAAGCAATAAAGTATTTAAATAGTTAAGATAACATAATTCTTCTATAAATGTAAACAACTTTTCAGTAGAAATAATGAAGACTTTTTTTACATAAAATGGTTGTCTGGGGAGGCAGTGAGGGTACAGGGCAATTGCTACATCTGCGTGATGGAGACAGCATCGCCTTGCAGATTTACTGCGCCACATCATATGCAGAGAGAGGAGAAATGCAAATGGCTTTTTAGGTGAGCAGGTGAGATGTGACATTGACCAGACGCTTTAAAGATAGTTTACTAAAAGAGAGAGGATTGGTATGACCTTCTCCTGACTCTCATGTTATTTATTCTATAACGACAGGTTAGTGATTCTCTATGGCAATCGTCTCAGATTGGTTCAGGAGTATCCATGGCACCCGAGAGACTCCCTTGAAACAACCCCTCTTTCTGTGTAATCACTCACTGCATCTCAGAGTGCTGTAGAGGTAGGCAATAGAATAAATATGATAGAAACTTCACTACTTGTATCTTCATTCCCAGGCAGACCTGACTTGTTGGGATACAGAAGAAGCAGCAATGGGAAGGTGAAGGAGATCAAGAGCTGACAGACAAAGCAAGGGGAGGCAGGGACCAGAAACGGTGGAGTGGCAAATGAAGATATTTATGGTAGCTCTGTGGCCTCCTGCTTCAGGGAGCAATTTTCTCCGCATGTCTAAAAAGTGTCTTTGATGAGTCCCAGAGTCAGCCAGGGACTGAAGCTCGATCTGTCTGCACCTCCTCCTTAAAACAGAGGGCCCCAAAAAAACACCGAAAGCATTTGACAAACCTAGAGTTAAGTCTTATAATGACATGAAGGAGATCCTCAAACCTTGTAAAACAGAGAAGCCACAGCACTTGTTTAGCAAAATAGTAAATGGACATGGAACACCACCCCCCACCTCCATCCAGTCTCTCTCGTAAATGGTGCCCTTTTCTTCCCACCTTCTCTCTACAGACTCTTGGTCTAGAGCCTTCTCATTCTTTCCATCACTCCTACCACTGGTTGTATATTTGCCCTACTGGCTCCCATTGCTTGCAGAAGCCCATCTCTCTCCCTGTTTGACCCATCCTGCTCTGCTGCTCTCATGGAAGAAACAGCCTTGCTCCAGTCTGGCATGCAACATCCTCCTGTCATGCTTCTCAGCTTTGTTCAGTGAAAGAACATAACAGGTATTAAACATTGACACCAAAGTTCTCTACATCTGCTGCCTGGGCTGAATGGATACTGGGCAGGGTGCTGGGCAGGGGATGCCTCTCTGTATGGTAATATGGAAGACATGATAGAGGAAACCCTGACCCCTATAGAGCTGAGGGGTCCAGCCCCGCTACTTCCTGGGGGCTGGAGTCCAGCTGGGATACCCTATACAGCTAACGTATCATCAGACACCTATACTTAGGTAAATAAATTCTCCCCTTCTGTCTTTGATTAAGTAATATGAGTACAGCATTTTCTTTCCCTGCATTTGCTGTACCCAGTTCATTAAAGTTGGACAAAAAGAGCTTCAGCCTGTGCCTTTATTTTCTTGCTCATTTGCATATGTTTTTCTGCATTGTTAATGCATTTTGAGAAACTGCTGTTGCAGAACATTTCCAGAGGTGTGACCATCACTATGTATTTTAATTTAACAGTTTCCAAGGCAGGAAGGATTTCTCTGATTGTATAGTCTACCTCCATACTTAGGATAGGCCAGTGATATTTAGAGAAGAAACTGTATATATGAAAAACAATGAGGTATTTTAGAAGACATCCATTGGAAATGAAAGTACAAATAATTTACAAGAGCACATGCATATAAAATCAAATAAGGATTAGAAATCTTTTTATCATGTCCTGCATTACACAGTGGAACAAAAGGAAAGTTTTGAAATTTTCACTGTCTGTCATAAGGCATCTGGCAGTCCTGACTCTCCAACAGCAAGAAGTCCAACACCAAGAGAACAAAGGCTATCAGCACTGAATCATCAGTTTGGTTGGTTGTCCAAATTTAGATACAAATTAAGATTATCATAAAAGATTTTTATCGCTTCCCATGCATGGAAAAAAAACATCCATGGGCATATTCAAACCATTCACTGTTTTGAGTATGCCACATTCACAAGGAATTGCTAAATTCATTGTTACTAGGCTAGATGACCTACCATAGGTCACAAAATGTCACCTAATGCACTTCTAGATTGATCTTATGGTCAGTCATCAAGTAGTCAATACATTTTTTGGGACCAATATGATCCAAAATATGATAATGCTGCTGTAAAACTGCAAATACTATAAAACTTATAAGGATATCATTTCCTGGTTTAATTCCCGCTTTTAAAGCAAGATAATCACTGAGGATGCTCTGAAAGCCTACATTTCTCTGCACACAATAGCACAAGTATGTATACGAAAAACCTCAAATGCTTCTTTCACAAACTTTGTACATGAACAGTCAGCCATAATATAACAAAAATGAGAGCCAACTTTATATAGCAGGTAAAGTATGGCTGCAAGTTGCATGTATGGTGGTACAAAATCCATATCAGATTTTTTTATTATAATTTCAAGCCTTTCCTCAAAAGAAAAGACACCAACAACAGCACCCAGTTTCATGTCACATGAATTGTGTAAAAACAATTAGAAACACATTAGTTTATTTCATATTCATGGGGTATGCTCCAAGCTCTGAAACAGCTCAGAGGTGATCAAAGGGGCTGTAGCTGCACAGGCTTCAAGGTTTGTATATAAATACTGAGATTATCACATCTTAGAGTTTCTTCTTTCTATCCTCTCTAAATATGTGTTTCTCATCATTCAGTTAGTAAACTTTCTTGTTGATAAGGATATTGTTACAGTGCTGGTTTGTAAAGAGGGGAAAGGATACAATTGCCTAAATATTGAAGTGGTACTTTAGACATGCCAGGGTGTCCAAAACATCTCTATGGAGCAGGTAGATATGACTGGGCATCTTTTGGAACACTAACTAGACTAAATGGGATATCATGGGGAACTTTCAATAATACTAGACAGCTAAATTTAAGCAACTGAATCCCATCCTGTAGGACACAAATGAGGATGGTGCAAAATGCTTTATCATGCATGCATCAAATGTGCACCACCTTTGGCAAGCTGTAAAACTCTTTAGCACAAGCAGTAACTTAACACATTTTTGGAAGATATTTGATACTGAAAAGAGATAAGATTTTTATTTTCTTTTATTATCAATAATAATGTCTGGAAAATGTAGGCTGAAATATATTCTTTGTGGAAGGAGACACTCTCCTCCAGGTGAGTCAGCGCCTTTAAGATCTAATTTGTCTTCTGAAGGGAGTCAAGGGCAACAATATTACCAAATGAAATGCTACAGGCAATGCCAACAGTGAGGTTGTGTGAATTAAATATCTAATGTTTCACCAAATTTCACTAAATAAATAGGATTGGATTTAATAGGGTAAAGCATGAATTTCTTCTCAGAGCAAAGACTTTTTGAGCAAAAAAGGATAATATTAGTGCAGGACTGGAGCACTTCACTCGTCACTTTTGTCCATTTCAGACAAATTTGTTGTCTTTCTTTTGTTTCAACTGAAGGAATTAATTTTGGCCACTCTCTCATCCCTCTGTTCTTTAAATGTGCCCTGGGAACACATCAGCAATTGCCACATCTGCCAAGCAGGTAGTTTTTTCTGAAACACAATAGCAAGTAAAGTAGAGGGGCAGGAGTGCTTCACTGATATTAAAAAGCAAATATATGAAAATTGATTAAATGGCTAATTAGAACTTTTCTGAAATCGGTGGTAACTACACAGTTTGCTGGGTAAATGGTAAGACACACACCGCCTGAGCAGTGTTCCCACTTAGGCACAACAACAAGCCATTAATTGATAGATTGCTGGTAGCTGTATTAAAGATTTTGTTGTTGTTGTTAAAAAAGTCTTTGTGAAATTGTGCTCTGGGAATACATAAAGCCAAGTAAAAACAAATGTTTCAGACAGAAAACTCATCTTCAGTTCACGATTAATTATATTTTTGTAGAGAACCAACACAACTCTGTACTTGTCTTTGACCACCAACCAAAGGTTCTGATAGGCCAGGAAGTTCAGTTTTATTTTTCTTTCCCCTTCTAATTCTTTTTCCCAGTGGTTAATCTAAAAAAGATATGAGTTGAAAAGAAACTACTAAATGTCTGCTAATAAAGTATCATGTAGTGCATACAAAAGCTTCTCAGAACAGGCACATAATCTGGCAGTCTTACTGAGGTTTTGGTTTATTCCTCTTTTTAATGTTATTTAGCACCTAAGGAAGACCAAGTAACTTCTTATATAGTTTTGGATCAATTGTATAACAGGGATCAAAACTGTGCATGAGACTAGGACGCAATGTATTCAGATTTCCTTTTTTGAATAAAAACTCCATTCAGTCTTTGTTTTTCAATACATGGAATGGCCAAAGTATCAATATTACAGAAGAACTACTGCATAGGTACTGTGCACAGCAAATTCATCATTATCTCGTTATGTCAGGCATGGGATTTTCCCAGTTCTCCCAGATGGAAGAATGATCTACAGACAGAGTGTACAGATTTAACATGTACTGTTTCTTAGAGACTTATCTTCTGTAGCCCACATGGCATAGTGCAAGGTGCAACAATGACCTATTGCATGATCTTTCAGCTCGTGGGCAACAGAGAACAGTGGCATGTGCAGGTTAGCAAGTAATGCCATCAGCAGTTTGGTGGTAGTTTTGACAGAGGACCATTAAGAACCGATCAGTAATGGTAAAAGATTTCATTTTAGTCAGGACTGACTTACTAGCAAAGTTTGAATAGATGGCCCTGCAACATGAGACTTTTTTTGGTCTATCCTAATTTCCATCCTGATCAGAAACTGAAAACATTTTCATGTTCACATTTTTGTTCCCATTGCAGAAATACTAAATGCCCATCTGTAACTTTCCCACAGTATAAACTCACTTAACTACCTCTGAATAAGAAATCACTATCCTTGAAGCTTAATAAGATGTTTTACACACCACAATTGCAGGGTGTTCATTTCTATAAGGAAAACAGAAAGCACTGTAAGAAAAACATAACATTGGACTTCAGGCATACCGAACAGTTTAATTTGAGTGATTGAGGACAAAATGCTGAGACCGCTGTCCTCTGTACCCATCTGGAGTATGTCTGCACCTTAACTGGTCACCAAAGCTCTCTTTCCTGTCACTGGAGAGAGATATTTCTATTGTGATTCATTTGATTTTTTTTTTATGTCTGTGATGAGAAGAACTGAGCCGTTGGAGTATCCATACACTGTGAAATGAGTCTAATGTGACCAGTGCAGGTGCAGAAACCCACACTCTGAGTGTCTGCATTAGTCATGTGAGTTCCTCCCTTTGCAATAACTTAATTTGCTGGTGGCTCTATTCCTGAATCCACTATGGAGTCTCCAGTGTCCCAGCTGACCTGAGACTACCATAACAGCAACATTTGTCTGGTGATAAAGAAGACCAGGTCTCTTATTTCTTCTTCCTGATCATTTAGTGGCAAATTTACACTCACAGTTTCCCCCCTTTGTTTTATTTGCCCTGCAGTTCTCAGAGGCAGGGGCTGTCCTTCCTATTGTTATCACCTGACAACAAAATTTGAGCTAAAGATTTAAAAAATACATTTAGTAAATGAATCCCTAGGGTTTTTTTTAATTTCACTTCCCTAAGGGTAAAGCTCTGGACTCAGAGTCAGGAAATGTGGATTCATATCCCTCAGGCTTTCTTTTGCCTAATGAGTATTTCAGTACAGTGGAAGGAGATGTGCCTATTTCACTCAGTTCTGCAATAAACACATGAGAAACAATTAAAAAACAGAAGTCTGGAAGCAATGCTGCTTGAGTACCACAATTTGTCTAGGAATTGATCATAGAATCGAGGCTCAAAGCCCCTCTAGGTGGTCAGAGACATTGACATAACTTGTCCCAAGAATGCAAGTAATGGTAGAATGAGAGTAAAGAGTTCTGTCTTTTCACTAATTTTATTCTCATTTATGTTTATAAACCAGTGGCTTAAAAATTCCCATATTTTTTTTTAATTCAAAGTTCTCTTGTTATATTAATTTCTGGAAAGCAAAAATCAGGAAAAAAAAAAGAAAATAAAAGATTTTCTTTTAGAGGGTTACACATTAAAAATAAGCTCTTAAATTTCCTCCAATTGGAAATTTTTTCTTGAAAACTGGAAATTTTCTGTGTTTATATTTTTTATCCCAAAGTGAATTTTGGCACTTTTGCTCTTTACGTACAGACTGGAATTTTCAGTGGAAACACCTCTGACTACATCTGTTCTTAGGATTTTGAGGCACAGCTTTTCATGGTGTTGTGCTGGTTCAGACACCATCATTTTATGCCACCATCAGTTGCCTGATCACACAGGCCAACACTGAACTCAGCAACAGTCCCTCAGAAGTCTTCTTTCAGCCAATGCTACCATAAATTCCTATGGGCCCAACTCCTCCGCTGCCTACTGTGGTACCAGCATCACCTGCCAACAGGAAGCTACTCTAATTAATTGGCTCCTGGTTAATATAATCCTGGCCTCACCCACCACCCCAGCCATGACCATCTGGGTGAGGCTGGAGCCACAGAGACACAGGTGGGCCATGTTCTGCCTCTGCAACATGAAGCCAATAAGAAAAACAAAACATTCTGCTAGGTTGTGACTCATCCACAGGTCAACTCCAACTTGGGGCCCACAACTTAGGCCCCAGCACTTCACATGGTACCAAAGAGAACTGTCACTTCTGGAAGGCTCAGGGCCCATCTCTACAGCAAAAATCAGGAAAACTTATCCAAATTATGTAACAAGATGGATGCAAACTGATTTAAAGTAAGCTAAGTTATATCCACATTGATTTCCTAATAATGTGTATTTACATTGCTTCGTTAAACCATTAAAAAATAATTTGGAATTAATTTCCTGTGATCTCCTGTGCAAACAAATTCTTACAGAAAGGTGATTGCTTCTCTTTGGGTTGGTATGTATCTAATCTACCTGCATAGATATTTAGCATGCACTCATTTGTGACAGATTAAAAACTTTACAAAGGCACATGGACAAAAGCAGTGAAGATATGAATTTTATCTGCTTGTGCTTTGCATGAAAGTAATACCCCAGCGCTTGTCACAGTACAATAAGAAATTTTCAAGTCTTACTGAGAAGCAGCATGGTGATGGGTCACCTCCACCCATGCTCTAAGTTGCAAAGCACGTAAAGGTCATTTAGTGGAACTGGCTCAGTATCTGCCCTATGCTAAGCTTGCTCAGACATTTTTTCTGTTCTTAGTAAGGTCAAAATAGAATCTAGCTTTGAAACAGTTCACTTTCCCATAGACAGAGGGTGGAGGCAATTTATTCCTGTCTGAATCCAACAGCACATGCACTATATTTATTTCAATTTAGAGTCATATTTGCCTGGTCATGCAGTTTTTGGTCTGCCTGTAAATAAGCAGAGCAAGTTTCTCTCTGCACTCAGTGTGTTGCAAAACACATACAAGTGAGAGATTTAAGTGAGGGAGGACTGCAGCTAAATGTCAAATATCCATCAGGTTGCAGGCAAAGAGGAGTTGTTCAGAGACTTGAAAGGAGGACAAAGAGCCTGAACAGGTGTGAACTACAGCCATAGGCATGGTGCAAGAGGAGGCAGAAGACCAGTGAAGTGGGAAATGCAAGAGTTGAAGTGAGAGATGATGAAAATCTGTACAACCACACTGGAGTTTTAAAGCAGGGAAAGACAAGTCCGAACAATGCTTTGGTCTTGTACATTTGATGTGAAGGTCAATGCTAAAAGAAGACAAAGAAAAGGCTTTTTTTTCCAAATGAAACCTTTCTTTCCTTCCTTCCTTCCTTCCTTCCTTCCTTCCTTCCTTCCCTCTTTCCTTATTTCTTTCCTTCCTTCCTTCCTTCCTTCCTTCCTTCCTTCCCAGGAAAAATTCAAATCTAGAAATCAACCTTTATTAACATCACAGAACTGAATATAAGCAGTGAAAACCACCTGGCTCTGCTGACATCACTTTTTTCCTACTATGCCCAGTAAAAATTAAATACTGCAACTGACACTGGAAACAGCATTGCTTACTATCGCGTCTGGGTCAGTATAATAGTATCTTGCATTTGCCAGAAGAGACATCACCCCATGGAAGGCAGGGCACCATTGCCCAGTTCCTCTGGACAGCCATGCCTCATATGTTGCTGTGAGAATGACTTGGCATTTCACGGAGGACGGTACAAATGGTATTTTAACTACTCATCATGTGTTCTCTGAATGGAGGATGATTGCACTGGTAAACTGCCTTTTGTGCTACCATTTGTTATCCTTGCTGAAGGGAGAGTTAGTCTTGGTGCTTCTGAGGGGAAGCAGCAAGAACCAGTTTCTTTTACCTGTGTCACAATTTCTCAGGCAAAATGTGCAATACGCCTTCTTTGTCATAATAGGTTCTATGCTTTTCTTACTGCCAGAATGAAATAATTCATGGATTTCTTTTCTAGGGTTGCCTCTGTAAAGATGTAGGTAACTGTCGATTTGGACCATCCCGGAGCAGAACAAGGTATGGCATCACTGGGATTTCGCACGTCCTTTTGTCTATGGCACCAGCAACTGGTGCACATGTGCACAAGTGCATATGGCATCACCAGCAAATATCACGCCAGACTAGCTGGTGAGTAGAGTGAAGTGGTCAGGAGTTGGTGTGTGTGTGTGTAAGTGAAAGTGACACAGCTGGAAGATTTGGTTACCAGAGGGACTGGGTGATGAGGCTAACTGCTGGAGAGACTGCAGGGTTTGGGACATGACTGAGGTAACAGCTTGTGTATCTTAGCATCTAAAGGGGGCAAGTGGGAGACTGGTGATCCAGGGGCAGCTACCAGAGAAACTGAGTCTACTTGCTGAACAGATCCACATTGTACATATCAAAACGTAAATATTTTTTCCAACTAATAGACTTTCCTCCTGCTGGAGAACAGAATTAGGCCATTGGTGCTATTTGTGTTCACGTGAATGCTGAGTCCGCCCAACTGTGTTGTTTCATATAGCCAGACATGCACCTACTAGGAACACATGCCCAGGCTTGCTCCTAGCTAGACCCAGGAACATGGAGCTGCAGCTGCCTCACCTCTACCAGGCTCTCCATTTCAGCAACCTCTGACAGTACGCACATAAATTTGGGTGAAACAGGCCATCCAAAGTGCACTCTTCAGGTGCTTCTCCCTTATGATGGACAGGAAATTCTCAAAGGTACAATGAGCCTACTGTATTTTCTATGACTTTGACAAAAGCAGTGATGATGAGATGCCTCTCCCTCCTTGCAGATGTGCCCTTGCAGTCAGCAGAGCAGAGAGGGAATGCTAAACTATTTTCAAGCTTTCAGAAACTGGCTTTGGCAACACATTCAGTTGTCCTTGGCCTGCTATCCATTTGCAGCACATCTGAAGATTTGTTTACCCTTCATTGGCATTGTTCCTTTTGTTCTCCTCTTTCCATATATCCACCAAAGGAACTTCCTCACGCTGGATCAGGTCAGATCTACTGTTTAGTGTCCAGTCTCCATTAGCCTCCTTCTAGACATGCAAAAACCATTTTTGGAACCCTTACCACACAGCCGCTTTGGCTGATGGGAGCCCTCCAAATCTTCCACAAAGCTCTACTTTCTTGGAAATCGTTTAACAAGCTCTTTACCATTGAGCCTGCCGAGAAAAAAATCCTCAAGAAATTGTCCATGGTTTCTCAGACTGACCAAGAAAAAAAAATATTTCCTTGTGTTGTCCTGTCTCTTTTCATGAGGCTGTTTTCTCTTGCCTTATACTTCACATACAAGCTCTCAGAGACAGAGGCTGTCATTTTAATCCGTACTTTTCAGTGCTTAGCACAATACTTCACGACAAGGCCTTTAGGCATTACAGTAATATAAACAGCAGTAACAAAATAAATACGATGGCTCTTCCTAAGGCCTGGCTTGAAAAATACTACCTGGTCACTTCACTTGTCTGGACCTTTGTTCATTCAAGGTCAAAGAGGCGAAAGAGGAGAGCATTCTTAGTAAAATCTCTCAACCCTTCCAAACCGAAGTAATTTCTCCAAGTTCTTTTTATTGTTACTTGTCACATTACAGTTCCGCACAGTTAAAAAATACCGTAGAAGCTACAGTTATTATAGTTATTAACATTTTATGGCCTTGTTATTCATACCTTAAGCTCCTTAAAATGAAGTGGTGCATTTTAAGAGAGCAGCATGTATTTAATTGATTTCACTGTAAAAAGGTTGCCCTACTTCAGTGGTTTCCAGTCTTTTTTCTTGGGTTTTGCTTCTATTAACAATGACAATATCGATTTTATCTCTTTAAGAGAAGTGATACAAAGCATTTCAATTTTTTTTTTTACTGTACTGTATATCTGTGCTTGGTTCAAACATTTTTTTCCCTTTCATAATTAAACACTGTAAAAAGATTTGCAGTGTTCTGAGCTCCCTGTTCATGCACATATCTACCTCCACTTTTGAGTACAATGCCATGGATTCATTGGAAGTATAATCAGTTTGGAATTACATACATTTGCTATGGTGTGCATATCCTTGGAGAGGTAGCAGTAAGTCTTGGACCGGTTCTGTTTAATATCTTTATTGATGACCTGGATGAGGGGATTGAGTGCACCCTCAGTAAATTTGCAGATGACATGAAATGAAGCAGGAGTGTCAATCTGCTTGAGGATAGGAAGGCTCTGCAAAGGGATCTGGACAGGCTGGATCAATGGTATGAGGTTTAACAATGCCAAGTGCCAGGTCCTGCACTTCAGTCACAAAAACCCCTGGATGATACAGGCATGGAGAAGTGTGGTTAGTAAGCTGCCTGGTGGAAAAGGACCTGGGAGTGCTGGTGGACAGCCAACTGAACACAAGCCAGCAGTGTGCCCAGGTGGCCAAGAAGGCCAATGGCATCCTGGCCTGTATCAGAAATGGTGTGACCAGCAGGAGTAGGGAGGTGATTGTGCCCCTGTAATTGGCACTCATGAGACCACACCTTTAGTGCTGTGTCCAGTTTTGGCACCACAGTAGAAGAAAGACATTGAGGTGCTGGAGCAGGTGCAGAGAAGGGCAACGAAGATGCTGAGGGGTCTGGAGAATATGTCATATGAGGAACACCTGAGGGAACTGGGTTTGTTTAATCTGGAGGAGGCTGAGAGGAGACCTCATTGCTCTCTACAACTACCTACAAGGAGGATGTAGTGAGGCTGGTGCTGGTCTCTTCTCCAAGGAACAAATAACAGGACAAGATGTAAAGGCCTCAAGTTGCACCAGGGGAGGTTTAGATTGGATATCGGGAAGAAGTTCTTCACTGAAAGAGAGATTAGCCATTGGAACAGGCTGCCCAGGGAAGTGGTGGAGGCATCATCCCTGGAGGTGTTCAAAAAAACAGGTGGATGTGGCACTTTAAGATATGGTCTAGGGGTTAGGGAGATGTTTGAAGAAGTTGAACTAGATGGTCCTAGAGGTCCTTTCCAACCTGAATGATTCTATGATTCTGAGTTGCTAATGCCCATGGGAGAAGTTTATCTCACTTAACTGTACAGTCGATACTTATACCTGCAGTGATTTCTTTAGAATCCACTTCCAACCACTGTAGAGAAATAGGGCTTCTCACTTGAACAACCTTAGGAATACGTTGCACCATAAGATCATTCTCCCTCTAGACAAGCCGCTTTTCCTCCCTTCATTTTATGGGAATCCTAAAGCAGTTGAGGAGTTAAGACACGATCTCACTTAGCTCTTGTGTGGTGGCAGCTTCTTTGTATGCCCATTACTCTGTGTCGAGTCCCAAACTCTAAATATTTAGCACACATTTGCCTTCTGTTTTGTACATCTCTATCAAGAGACAGTGGCAACCTTACTCTAAGTGCTTATAAAGATGCAAGCACAGAGGTCTTTATTCACAGCAGGGGATTGTAATCACTGGAATATAAAATTGAGCAATTCTGGTCACTCAGAAGTACTGAAAAACAGCTTCCTTATCTTTTCTGACCAAAAGAGCTTCAGACACTTGCGTGTGGACAACGTGAGCTTATATTTCTATGGGATCAGGAAGGTCAAAACCAGAGGGAATGAAAAAAACCACAGGCAATTGAATTACAGAGCAGTGATAAAGTCAAAGTAGTATATGTTCACATTATCTTTCCCAGACTGCATGAGTCATTTCAATTTTGATGCTTCAGTGTCCTGGCAAAGATTGATGGAATAGGAAATGGCCACTCATAAATTCATTGTCATAAAAGCGGGTAATGAGAAAGGAAAGCAGGACAAACGTAAACTATGCTTCTCCACATCACATACCAATACACCTGGCACATTTCTGCTCCATTGGCAGCTTCTGCTCTGCAGAGAGCCAGGAGCTGAATGTGGTATGGCCGTTGCCAAATACACTGAAGAGGACAGAGGTGCATTGTAACTTATGCAGCAAAGGCAGCATGCCACCAGAGTGTCTGGAAGCTCATGTAACAGCTGCTTGTATGTTTCAGTTAATCTGAAAACCCAAAATATGCTTAAAATATATATTTTTGTATTTTTAAGACTTAAAGGAAAAGGAAAAGTCGCAGCAGGTCAAAGCTCAGTAATTGTGATAGCATTATAACAAAATAAGTATACAAGGCTTTCTAGTCTGCTAATCTGAAAATTTCAAGGTATTTTCAAATAGAGACAAATTGTTTTTGCAAGTATGTGGATATTTTTTCTCCATATTTTACACACACACATCAAAATGGAGGAAAAAAACCTGCTGCACTTGAGTTGTCTTGCATTTCTAGGCTTGAACTAAGTAACCTGTTGATCTGACTTGTTCAACCCAAGTCAAAGAACGATCCTATTGTTCAATGAGAAGAAAACTCACCTAAGCAGACTTCTGGGTTTCCTCATAGGTCATTGAACTATTTTCTGTACATAAATTACTTCTCCTTCCCAAATGTGAATCTCATTGTTTGCTGGTTTCTGCTTCTAACCCCTGTTGGTCCTTTTTTTTTTTTTTTTTTCCCTATTTCTTTGTTTTCACAACTCTCTCCAGTACCTATGAATTTAATCCCTGCCCATGTATTAACACCCGGTTGGAACCAGGTTATCTCTAAGGTCCCTTCCAACCTGAACCATTGTATAATTCTATGTTTTGATGATCATCATTCATGAGCATATTAATTAAAATACTGACACACTTTTTGAGAAGCTTGTTTGACGCCTCTGCTATATCCAGTATGTACTCTTACTGACTTTGACATTGACAAATGCAATATTTTTATGGCAGCTTATATACTATATTATTCATACAGTTGTAGTTTTTACTGGAAAAGTTAAATAATTTAACATTATTTTACCACTTGTGCACTTTGCCTCAAAGTAAATAAAATGAAATTATTAACCCCAACTGTAGTATTATTATATTTCCCTTGTTCTTCTGCAAGGATATTGCATAAGCACATGGGGGTCAAGGAAGTGAGCTGCTAGAAAGAAAAGCGTCTGCCAAATATTGTTGAGCAATGTATTAACATTATTTAAATTCCTTTTAAAGAGCAGTCCTTCCCCCCACAGTTTCTTCTTGACAGGTGTCACTTGATGAAGAGATGAGTGCGGGGGTGGGTGTTCTTATCTAAAAGGATTTTAAATAATGTTACTGACATTATTTGAATCAAAATTACTGCCTAAGTAATGTTATAAGGAGTTTCGTCTTTCAAAGGGTATTTAATTATGTTACATTTTTCAGTAGCCCTACCTTTAAAACTCCCTCCTTGTGAGCGACTTATGTGTTTGCATTTTCCTGGGGTACAAGATGCTATAATGGCACATGATTGGTCACAGTTATCAGCTGAACATTTCACAAATATTGGTCTAAGGAGACACAAGTGAGCTTCAAGGGTTTGAATTGCTGACTTGGTTTGCTGTGAATCTGCGGCAGTTCAGCAGTTCTGCAGCTGTGGAGTGATGGGGGTCCTGAGGTGTTGGATATGAGTGACTGGGTATGCATGGCGCTTTAAGAATGACTGAAAAACAGCAGAGGATTTCTAGCAGAGAATTCTAAGTAAACTTAAGAGCACTATAGTTCTGCTCTGTGCCCTTTCTCCCCCTTCTTTTCTTTCTTATCTATTAAAAAAGAAATGTATTTTTCATCCTCTTTGGGTGAGTGGCCCTCTTTGAGGTAAAACTAATAGCATGTTTTTTCCTTCAAGTTGCTCTAAAATTAGGAATAATAAATCCATGATGCATCCATTGAACTTATTTGTGCACCAGTGAAGAGGCTGGCATAGTTTTAAAGAGTGGCAGATGGTGTGTTTGTGGAAAAGTTACATTTTAATAACAGTGTCCAAACCTGACAATACATCACATTACATTACAAATAATTATTAACAGGTGAAATGGGGAAAATAAGAACAGAATTTCTTTTCATTCTATGTCTGATTCTGCTGGTAACTCATTATAGAGCAGCTCATCATAGAATAGATTAGATCTTGTTCCCATAGCCCCTGTGAAGTGAGGTAGCAGTGTTAGAGATGCTTGGACAAAGACTTCAAGCTAAGTTTCAAATATCTCTCCTAATAACAATTTCCAAATTTTGAAATGCTGAGAAATTGTGGGTCTTTTTCAGAAATTATTCCTGTCCTGTATATATAGGGGAAAATAAGCATTAAATAGTATGGTTATCCGATAATACCTATCAACTAATATATAAACCATATATAGTCATATAACTGTAATGGTTCAGGACCGAAAACAGTTGTTAGCTGAACAATTTAAAATGTTGGCATAAGTAGATGTAATTCAACAAACCAAAACAAAAGCTAAATAAAATTCTTCCCCAATTATAAAAAATCAGAGAATCACTGAAAACTTAAGATGTCAAAAAAAAAAAAAATTCCCTAGTAAAATCTCATCTTCATATAAGTTGGTTCCCTATGGTAAATTTCTTAGATATGTAGAAGAATCCTCCAACCCCTCAAAAAGGAATTCTATTTATTATGTATTTATTTGTCCCATATTGAATGACACTGTTAGTACACTTTCCCTTTCATAAGCTGAATTTCAGGGAGGCTTAGAGATGCTGTTCAACCTGATTATCTTGTTTGCAGTATCTTGGCTGACTACATAGATAAAAAATTATTTCTACACATTTTGTGTGATTTAGAGATTTTATTTTTAATACATATGCAAATATTTAGCATATGAATGTGGGGTGAAAAAGTTCCTAGAGCTGTTGTGATTTTCTATTACACAAATAACCACCTAGGCACATAAATATGCTATGATGTGGCCAAATAAGTAAGGCGGTAAATAAAGCAATAAACAGAATCTGGAACTTGGTATTTGAAAGAAAAAGATCTAATGCCTGATTTTCTCCTGTTTCTTCAGAAAGTTTAATAGAGGGTAAATTTTTCTAGATTATTGAAAAAGCTAAGCTGATCATAGCATGCTCTAAAATGTGGAATTATTTTGGAGAATTTTACTTCACATTTTTATCCTCACTAATAACTCTTTTTATAGTGTCCTATGTTTGTGAGATTCTCTTCAGAAATGATGAAAAAGACATGATCTCTGGCTCAAAGCAGAGAAACAAGAATCATAACAAGAAATGAAAGAAAGTGGGTGGGAGAAAGAAGGTTTTTAACAAGTAAAGGTAATTGGGTGATAATTGCATATAGATTTCAGCACTTAAACTTAGAATCAGGACAGAGAGAAAAAGGAGTAGCTTGAGCTGAGTGCTATAAATTACAGCTTTGGAGAAGGGGTTTGAAAGCAGGGAGAGTTATATCAACAGAAAGGAGTAACATAAAAAAATGTATATGGAGAAAAAGTGGAAGACTTGGGATTGTGAGTTTCTAATGGTCTTTGTATCTCAGTAGGCCAGAAAATTGTCCAAAGACTGGGTAAAAAATGGGACTTAAGATCTTTAAGTCCTTCACTTATATTTCCCTCCAGTTCACTGCTTTACACATCCATGTTTGCACGTCTTGCTTGGTGTCTAACACCTGGAAATGCAAAAGATTGACAGCAAGACACAGTGTCTAAGATGTGGGGTTGTGACAACTTATAAGTTTTTGACTCCAGAAGATCCCAAAGAATAAAAGGAAGGCAAATGCTCTTCTCTGAAACCTGTCACACACATGAGGGACCCATCCCAAACTGTTCTCCACACCATCTTCCTGCAGAGGAAGTTACTAGCAAGAGATCAGCTGAAATCTTGGGCTTTCACTTAGTGTAATTTTGGAAGAAATGTTTAGGAATGTTTAATGGAGAGGAATCTCTTTGGCCAGTGCATCCAGGCCTCTGCACACTCTATCTCAAGAATCCCTGCCATGAATATAAGCTACATCTTGAAATTAGTTCAGAGGTTATTTCTCCCCTACTGTTCTGGCTCTAGATCTTCTCTAGTGTTTAGGTCTTCTTCATGGTCCCTAATTAAAACACAATTACAACCAGTTTATGACCCACTGGACCTTATGGCTAAAGTTCTTTTTCTTCTCTGATACTTTCCCACCCACTGTATTTATAAAGAACAGTCGTAAACTAGTCTCTTGCCTTAAAAGTTTCTCATCTTCTAGGCTTTCAAAATAGACTTTTTGTGCATCAGAATATGCGCGTAGTCCTGCTCAAGTTCATATTTTCAGGTAAGGTCTTTTAAAGACTTTTTCTGTAGCACAGTCTGTTATCATTGCAACCCATGCATTTCTCTATGTATCGTATTATTCATTCTATCTTCTTGCACTTCCAGCACCTGAGAATCTTTTCCTCACTCTCCCACAGAAGAATGTAGCTATGGTGACATGTGCATTTTTCACCTCTACACTGCACTGCTGTTTTTCATTGCATATATTGCTGAATGGAAGAAAATAATGTACAGTCTCAGCTGGTTACTGACCTCCCCCATGTATCAAGATGAGCCATAAACATATCTGTTGCTCCCTTGGCTGTCGGTGAACTCTGCTCATCAAAGCAATTCATAAACAAGGTTGCAAATACCTCAGAGATCCTCTTTCTAGGTGCCTCAGCAACTGCTGGAATAATTTTTAACTATTTAGGCATAAGTCATACAGCAGGAAGAAAAAAAACAATTTCATTGTGGATGAACAAGTTACCTAAGCTTCCAGAACATCGGCACTGGTTCAAAGCACTAATTGACTGCATCAAGAGATTTCTCTGATTGATCAAAACTTTCCATAATAAACAGAATGGCATTTTTGTGACAACTATCCCCACATAAAAATGATCTTATCAGGAACAGAACTTTGTCTACCTGTTAGCTACTAAATGCTTAGATATTCTAATGATAGTAATCAAAACAAAGACCACAGAAGTATAATACAGACCCTACTCACTAGAGTACTAGTCAGTATTTCTGCTTTTCAGATCAGTACATTTTATTTCACAAGGAGAAATAATATGAATATTATTGCTGTCCATGACATTTGCAGGGCTGTCCAAAATGGATATTTATTAAAAACAAAATAATGCTTCTCCTGAGTCCAGTTGGTGTTTATTAAGCTCTTCCTTAGAAAAAAATTACTTGGACATTTTTTAATGTTTGGAAGATGAAAAAGACTGAAGATACACATCCAAATAGGAAGCAAAGAGAAAGCAATTCAGAAATTCTTGTATTAAAAAAAAAAAATTCTAAATATTTTTTTCCCTTTTTAATAAACCAAGACATTTTCTGTAAATTGAAGTCTCCCAGGGTGATATTTGGACTGAATATCAGGGAGTGATTAAAAAGTGTATCTTTTTTATTATCATTAACAAAAGATGAAAAAGTAATAACTAATCAGTAATGATCACAGGGAGCTCACAGCCACAAAATAGCCCAGCCAAGAATTTAGTAGGATTCCCAAGGACATGCACTATGCTGCAATGTCCAGCAATGGAAGAGTCAATCAGTGTGGACATCTGTTTGCAAGAATGGGAATAAAAGTAGATTGTGCTGCCTACAATCTAGCAGAATAATTGAAAGTTATGGGCAATACAGTTCCTTCCCTACCTCGCAGTGAAGGGGCAGCAAGGAGAGACCCATACTCTGCGTGTGCAGATGTAAATGCACACAGGTGGGGATGAGGGGACTGTAGGTACTGGTGTGGGTATCCACAGGGGGACAGCCGTCACATTTCCAACAGGAAGGGTGTGAAAATGGGGAAAATAGCTCCGAGGAGAGGGTTGTGTGCTTGTAACCCCCCACATCCAGGGGGAAGTTGTGTGCACTCAACTCTGTCTTGTGTGGGTGCGTGTGGGTGCAATTACAGCTTTTGAGGATTAGTTACAGGAGGACATCTCAAAGTGTGTAGGTGTTCATTAGCATTTTGCAAGCGTCTAGAGCTGTGGTTTCTTTGTTGTATAGCTGAGTTGATCCTAACTGTATAGCTTGTTTATTGTAAGATAATGATGTGTTGTTAATGAATCGACATACCTCCTTGATACTGATTTGATTCAAATAACATTACTCCCTGCAACGCCTAGGAATGGAGGTATGGGTTTTAAGACACAGGCCAAAAATCAAATCTAAAGGGAACTTTTGTGGGGGAATTTCTTAAAATATGAGGTTTTTAAAAATATAAATTATAATTTATAGACATTGCACTAATTTTCAAAGTAATACCATCTGCCAGGGTGATTTCAGACCTTTTAAGCTGAACTAAAACAGAAAACCTCTCAGCAGTGGCTTTCCCAGGACATTTCTAGCTCAGTATTGTAGAGACAACTCTGAATTTCAAAGACGTTAGGTAAGCTTCTGCACTTCATGTTTGATAAAACACCCTGGCCCTCTAGCTGGAGAAATTCAGATCAGATTCTGGATCAGTACTCCATTTTAAGTTTATCTCCAGTTGAACTTTAGAAGCAGATATTGCATGAAGGATAATTAGTATATATCAGGAAAAAGATACTGAGCAACTTTAATCTGTACAAAAGTTTCTCTGATTATGATGTTTTTCTACACGTGAACAAAATAAATGAAGGTGGCAAGCTTGTGAGATACCCAAAAATGGGCTAGCCAGTAAGTACCAGAATGAAAAGAACAGCCAGAGGTGGCTGTGATGTCAGAGGAGAGCTGTGGGGAAGAAATAAGCAGAAGTATAAAAATTGAAGAGAGAGAGAGAGAGAGTGAAAAAAGCTGAGAATTCAGAAGTATGCCAGAACACCCACTGAGTTTGTTTTGAAATAATCCAATCCATTTTTATTTTTATTATATTCTTTCGGTCTGAAAACTATAGCCACGGGTTCCTTCCTGATGGTCTCTATGCCTCTTTTAGATACTTTAAAGAAAAATAATCAAAGAATTACAGCACAGCACCATCTATGGTTGCTAAAACTCCTCAGAACCACAGCATTAGAGGTACTGGGCTGTGCTCAGCAGAAAATGGGCTTTTATTTAAAAATATATCAAAGAAGAGCTGAGCTAGCAGTATTGGGAGAGTGTGGGGGAGGGGATGTCTCATGTGTAAAACTTGGATTGCAAAATTATTCTCTGATGTTGTTGGGGCCACATTCCAGGAAGGTGTATTAGAACTTCACAAAAAAGTGTAACCAAATGCAGATTATTTAAAGAAAAGGAGGAGGAAAATATTTCAATGACGCAGAGGATGAGTGAATGCAATACTAGTACAACCAGTCTGGAAGATAAAACAGTTGATCAGGAATCAAGATATCATTTCACTGCATAACCTTAAAAACGACCATCTTCAGCAAGCCTTGCAACCTCTAGCTATAAGCAGAGATCCTCTACATTTTTTAAGGTTTCAGTGAGACTATTAATTTCTTAGAAGAAAGGCTATTAATATGCAACATTCTAAAAAAACCTGATAAGAGCAAAGTTTGAGTTTAGCAAACTGAAAAATAAAATTGAAAAACAACATTTACTGAAACAGGCAGATAATATTCTTGGCCAGCTGCTTCCTATGTGACAGTTTTGTCTGCTTTTTGTTTTTCCTCTTAACCCTTTCATTCATGCCTTTAAGAGCATGTGCACATGACATGCCGGATTCAGCTGTTGTAGCTGTTTGCTTTAAAGAAAACCTAATTCTGCTCTTGCACAAAGAGTTATTTCTTGGTTCACTGAATTACACCTGCTTTGCTTCAGTGTGAATGAAAGCAGTTTTAAACTGCTTCTGAGGATAGTACAGAGGCAGCAACAAACTCCTGCAACAGGGTCTACACCAGACAGACAGATGAGATGTCAATCCACAGATCCTGGCAGAGGAGGTTGCCATGGAATCACAGATATTTCCTAGATGTGAAAAATGTTATTTTGATGTCTCTTGAATTGGATAAGGAAATATTTGTCAGTGAGGCTGGGATTTACCTCATCAAGGACTGACTCTCTAAAGTTAGAATTTATTCAGGTCCTGCCTATGGTCAGTAGGAAAACAGGCATTCGCAGAAGGTATGATCATGTTCATTATCATGGATACTCAGGTTAGGATGGTTTTCTAAGTAGCATTTCTCTCTACTGAGTACAGAAGGAATCCCATCTTAGCTTACATATCCAGTTTTTCACAGTAAATTTCAATGAAATGGAATTCACATTTCACATTATTTTAGGAGGGAACTAATTTGTATTGGAGTTGCTTAACCTCTGAAGGCTAGAATACAACAAAATCGACTGGCCTGGGTCTCAGATAATACACGGGACAACATCAACTCCTTAGTGACAGGGTGGGAACTCCAGATTAAAATATCTCATGTAAGTGAAAACTAACAGCATCTCAAGATTAATTCAGGATTCTCTACAACCGAACCTCCCTTCTCCAAGATGTGAGAGGATTTGGTTGAAATGTTCTCTTGCTCTATTTTGAAAATTTTTCTTAAAGACAATTCACAAACATCCTCAAAAATCAATTGCAAACAGGAGAATGAAAAACTAATGTCTTCTTCGATTTTGGGCTATATTAATAATATGCTTCGGCATCAAATCTGTTTTCAGCCAGTTGGTTTAAATGTAGCCCATACCAAAGGCACCTAAAGTTTGTCTTAGAAGTATTAATTCATTTTCAGGAGTGCGCAACCTCTGAGCATGACTGCTGTAGTTTAGCTGTAGGGAAAAATATTTGACTACTTTTGATCATACTAAAAATACAGAAAAATCCAGGGAAGGTGACAGCCTTGTTCATCAGACAAAGACACACAGTCTTCATTTAGTTAATGATGCCAAGTAATGGCATGCAGAAGATCATTTCAGTGACATAGAAAGGAGAGAGAGAATACTTCTATTGTTAATTACAACAATTAATTTCTGATGGATAGAACATTTAATGGAACAAAATAATTATAGGAGGATTGCCTAACTTAGTTACTTGATTATTCATAGTTTTGAAGGAGAAGCTTTTCTACTCCGCATGGTGCACGGTCCTGCTCCCATGGATTTCCAAGCTTTGCTTAGAGATGTGATTCTCCTAAGGTACTTGAGAAACAGGAAAGTTCTCTTGAATCATGGCCTTGTGTCTAGGTTAAAAAAATATGAAAGGTACTTTTTGAGCTTCTCAATCACTACAAGATGGGAAATGCCCAATTCCAACAGGCTGTTATGGTGGAAGGACCCTTTGAGATCCAACAGTAAGAATAGCTGTAGAAAATGGCTGCTGAGTTATAGCTCCAGTCTAAAAAAAGAAATTCAACAGGATTTTTCTATGGGCAATCTTCTCACAAGGTGGCAAATTCGAGAAAAAAGAAATAACTTCTCACCAATGAGCATAGTCAAGTCAACAGAGACAAAATCTAAGAAAGTGTACCCTGCAAAAGTGATGATCATGTTGTGCTTCTTTATCTAACTCTGAAGCTTTTAGGAGGCTAAGCTTTATTTAAAAAAAAAATAAAAAAAAATCAAAGGAAACCAAGCAGCCAGAGTTTACATCAGGGAACAAAGTGAAATCTTTCCTGAACAAGCGATTATCAAATTACAGACCTGTCACTACAGCTTCCTGCAAAGGGTCAGCACCTTCTCTTGTTCCTGACAGACAAAGAAAGTGTGACAGGCTTGATCAATATTTCAGTTAACTAAACAGCTGGCTAATAACAGGAGTTATGACAGACAATGGTTTGTTTCAAGACAATGAAATAAATGTCTTTTCAAAGATGTGTTTTAATTTCTGTTTTGTCTTGTTTTCTTTTTCTTGCTTGTTGAATAGCTTGCATTATTAATGTGAATTCTCCCTCTTCAAGCTTGAGATTTGTGTGCTCAAAACGAAATTTGCAAAGAATCTTAGATGTGGAAAAAAAGTAATCTGAAGGCCATTTAAATTAAAACAAAAACATTTTTTGTTATCTGTCAGTTTGTAAAACGAGAACAATGTTGAAGGGGAATTTTAACACATTAAATGCATTTTCATGTCAACTCACATGTGATGAGCTCTCTCCCATTTTCTCAACTAACTCATACTAAGGAAAGCCTGGGGCTTACAGAGCCAAGCAGACAGATCTGTCTGGCAGAAGAGAAGACAAAATCCTCTTCTGAAGTATTTTCCTTGTATTAGTGCTGTTTGAATTCTAGTTGATAAAACTCAACAGAAACTTGAGCAATTTCACAATATTTTTAAATCTTTCAGTGACTATTCAGCCCAGGAGCACCCTGCTTTAGAAATCCAATCCCTTTCCTTTCGTTTTCCAGGAGCCTCTGATGGGAGTGAATTTCAGTTCAAGGCAAATGCAATGGAGTTTAATCATATAATTTTCTCCCTTTGGAAGCAATATATATCCATTGCAAGAGTGTAGGATCTCACAAAATGGAAACATATGCACACAGCAATGGTGCATCACAATAAGAGGAGTGCTGACAACAAAAGCGGTGCAGACCTCAACGATATCCTAAGCTCTGCCATTGCAAACTATTTCCCTTAAATGCTGCCCTTACTAGCATTTGTTCTCCAGTTGGTCACAGTCAGATTTAGAGGACAGCATCAGAGCTCCCACCTATTCTGCTGCACACAAAGAATACTGAAAGGGATTATATTGCAGATTTCTCCTTCTTTATAGACATAACATTTAAAATACCATTAAACCTTTGCTTTTGCTGCTCTGTGGGTTCCTGTACCCTACAGCTTACCACATTTCAGAGTCTGCAGGGGTTCATATTGTACTCCAAGCTTTGTGTAATGTTGTGATGTTTCTATAAAGCCGTTACGCAGAAGAACGTTGCAAGCTTTGTTTCTTATTTTTCTATGGCAGTTTTGTGTGACACTTATTTATATACCTTATTATGTATTATAGTCCCCAGTGATCATTTCTCACAGTGATCTAACTTGTCTGGTATTCTTTCTCTAAAGGCATTAAACACAGTGGTTCTATATAATCTCAAGGCTTTAAAGCCGAGCTGTTCTGATGCCACATTCAGCAGCTAAAGCTTTCCACTTGAGCTATCCTCTTCGTGTGCAGAGTGGCAGCTGCATCTGATATGACTCAATATTTTGTGTAACAAAAACTGCACTTCTGGAATGAAGAATCACCCCAAAAGATGCAATGGCATACACTGATCTTCCCAAAAATACCAGGTCTGTGCAGGGGAATGAATGGACTTCCCTTCATCTCAGCTCCAACCTGTCAGAGATGAGCTATAGCCTTTGCTTTGTCAGAGACTGCTGAACCTGAGTTACACTGATGTGGTCAAAACCATGATGATCAAAGAGGAGATTGGTCCCATTTTAAAATATTTGTGTCCAAGCTTGCTATAAGTAGATGGAGTATGATCTTAACAAGTACACCATCATAGAAACTTTCTCTACAAGATGTATGTTTGTATTTCTTCTTTTTCTCTTTCAACATACATTATGATGCTAAGCACCTGATGACAAACTAATGCTGGGGAGAAGGAAGAGAGCTCAAAGGGAAGGGAAAACTGGAGCTTACATTTCAGTGGCTTCTGTTTGTGTTTATGTTCCCACCCCCCATGGACTTTACTTAATGCCTTGAGAAACCTTTTATCAAGACAGAAGAATGCCAGCCCCAGCGGGTTATGGTAGGGCTTACACTGCTTGATTCAGACTCTCATGCTGATTCAAATTACTTTCTATCACACATCAAAGAAACTGCCAAAATTTGGCATGTTCAAATTACTGCACTATTTCTGGCTGTTGTTTATTACTGTTAAAACACTCAAAGCCTCCAGGCTCAATTAGCTGTTTCTTTTTGTAACAGCCTTTAGCATCGATGTGTTCATGCATGAATCCACCCTTTCCTTGTAGATTCTGAAGGCTATTTTCACCAAGGGTCCCTCTGAAGCTTATAGCCTTCAACAGCCTAAACGGACAGGGCTTTCTGTGAGGCAAATCCCTCAGTGGATGGTAAGTCTTCTGATAATCACTAGACCTCATATAAGTGATATGGAACCTCAATCTCTCCTTGAAAGCCAGTATGTGTCACCTGCCATTTATTCTTCTTAACTTCGGTCACAAAAAATTTAGACAGCTAATATAACCGAATTGCTTTAATTCTGTGTGAATGCAATGAAGAGATACAGGCATCAGTGCTGAGCAATTTATTCCTTTCAAGGGTAGATGCCTGCAATATGCAGGATGGATTGCCCATGGAAGTGCTGCATTCTCTGTATCAGCTGCAGATAGTTACCTTTGATGACTAACTTTCATATGCATAACACTAGATGATGTGATAACGGAATGACCTAGCACATGAATAGCTTCTAGTACAGCCAATTTTTAAAGCCCATGAACATTTTGTTATACAAATGCTGTGAAGTAAACATGAGACATTAGAATTATAGAATCATAAAATCATAGAAGAGAATGGGAAGATGGGAATACCATCTCAGGTTAAGTTTATGGAGCACTTGCTGCTCCCCAGCTGATTCCCAAAGTCCAGCCCTCCCCAGTGCTCTCAGCATTTCATCACTTCTAGAGCGCACACTTAGCACAAAGGAAAAAAGACATCCAGTAAAATCCCTTTAAATTAATATCATTGACTTTTGGAATACTACTGCACTAATCTCACCTGGTAATAGGCATAGTTCAATTTGCTATGCATTTGCTATGTTTTTGAAGAAAACAAATGCTGAGTTCATAGCTTCTACTGCCAATGACTAGCTAATTCAAAGAAAGATAATAGCAATTTAAATACATGTGCAATGGTTAAAAAATGGTCGTAGTGTGAATTATCTGGAAATTCTGCCTTGCCTGTCTGAAATGCAGATTCAGAGACTCCAGGGAATGCTATCAATGTGGAATTCCAGCAGAATTTAGGAGGAAAATCAGTGTTTGTTTTAGAGCTAGCTGAGCCATAAGCAAACTATAAGGAAATAATAAGTGAATGAAAGGGAAAAACATCTTAATGTGACCACAGCTATCGGGATTTTTGTGTCCTTTACGTAGCTGGGTTAAGTTTCCTTTTAATGATTTCGACATCAAGAAATTTGTGAAGTCGTGGCCTGCTCCTGGATCACAAACTGACAGCAGTGTCAAAGACTTCACTGTATTTTGTTGGGTTTGTTAGCCTATATTTCCTGGCCCCAGTGCAAAGATACACACTTTGGCTTTGTGATAAATTGGGACAGTGTGAACTGCCTGGCACTTGATCTAAGACACAGTATGTGATGAATGCACGGGTATCAAATATTCTATGACAGATGTGAAGCAGCTGACAGGGAGAAAAAGATGTTCCATATCACAAGAGAATGGAAGTTTCTGCATTATTTCTCTTTTTATGTTTTCATATGCCATCTTCAGAATCTTATGTTTCTCGTTGGATTTTTGATTCCATATTCAGGTACTAGCAAACAGTAAGAAGGAAGATTCTCATTGATGAAAGGAATCTGATCTGAATACAGAACCAATGTTAGCAGGCAGTGATGAGGGGTATGTTTGTTCAGTATCAAAGGGGAAGAGTGGGTTTTATGAATGACTGCAGAAAGCCAAGTAACCACTTAAGGAATTAGAATAATCTGAAAAATTCCTAATAGAAAATTAAAAGAGAGACTTTCAGCTGGTGTGCAATGGCAGAGAAACACTAACACTGCTGCTAATATTTAGTATCTTAAGCACTGCTCAAAGCACTGAAAGACTGTGAATGTTTTTGAGGTTTATTCTGCAAAGTTAAACTTCAGATTTTCTCAAGAGTTCATAAAATATGCAGCTATTTATTCTTAGAAATAATACAACAGAATGAATATTAAGAATATTAATATAATTCTTCTCTTTTTTTAAGACAAAAACCTGATTCACCATTTTTGGTCTTTTAAAGATAATGTTTTTCTGTATTTATTTCAAGTACGATGTAATCACATAAGTTCAGCACCTGCTGTCCAGAGCCCCTGGTGTTAGGTAAGACACAGACAAAAGGCTTGGTAAATACCTTAGCTTGTCTGTGCTTCTATTTTTTCCCAACATATAAAATGGGGCAACAGCAATTTCTTATCTTCCTAGTAGGATGCTGTGAGTAATAACTAACAAATGCCTGCAAGGTTCGAAGAACTTAAATCCTATTTACCAAAGAGGTCAAAATCTTGTGCTTCCAAGAGGAAACAAAGATTTTATAATGTGAAAAGCCAGAGGTTTGTTCCAGTGCATGTCTTAGTACTGAGAAGAGCCAGATATCCTTCCAAGCTCATGGCAAAGAGTAGCAATGTATTATAGATAGATTGACACATATTTATGTGAATAAATATCATTCAGTGTTTTGTTTCCAAACCATTTGTTACTCAAATCCATGTTTTCCTGCAAGGTTATTCATGTCTATATCTCTTTGCTCCAAGACAATTCAATAGAATGAGCACAGATCTAACGGTGCTTCTGCTCTCAGTGAGGTCTGCTTTATTTCCTGAAGAAAAACAACCTGGTCTGTCAAATCGTGGAATAAACACAGAAATGTGTATATTATTCACGTGCAGCCCTCATTCATGTACACAATAACTTTATTCTTTGTGCTACCCAGTTTTAACTTTGATAGAGGGACAATTGAAAAAATGTCCCAGAGAGTCATGTGAGAGTGTATTTCTTATTAGCTCTGGGAGAGAGACAAGTTCTCTTGCATAAGTCCTTGTAATGGCAAAATAACAAAAGGGAGGTTTGTGATGGAGGTAGGAAGTACCTGACAGTAGCGTGCTTAGTAACGATGGTGGCTGTCAATCAAGAGACTTTAAAGGAAGAAAGTGTCCCAAGTCCTGCAAAATTTACCTGTATGCTCAAATTCAATAAAATCCCTTCAAGTTAAAGTCCATAATGAGTTCATTGCACTCAAGCTACATAGAAGTTAGACGCAACTTAATGCAACAGATTATACAGCTCTTAGAAAAGTAATATCTAATCTGAGTTACCTGAAAACATATTGGTGAAATGGTAGACCGCGTTACTTCTTAGGTAGTTAGAACAGTTGTTGTATACTGTCACCTCACCACTCTGGGTTATTTGAAGTTGTGTACAGCCCTTTGGAACTGAAGGGTAAAAACCAAGTCTGAAAGCAGTGTATTCTTTTACATTGTTGTCATATTACATTCTGTCATTTCATTTGATATTAAGAGTTGTCACATCGTATTATGCTGTAGGTCAAGTAAACGGTAATGTGATGGGACACAGCAGATACAGATAGCAGGAGCCCGATCAGAATTAATTTGCATATCCTCATCGACTTCATTAGCTGGTTGGTATCCCAACAAGACCACAGTGTTTTTCAGAAAAATAGAAATATTTTTTCCAAGCACATGTACCCCAAATATGAGCACTGAGAAGTTCATGAGCAAAGGGAGATTTAGGCTATGCATTAGAAAGATGCTAGTATTAGCTAAGTATATATAAATATATTATGCACACACACACACTTATATGTAAAATGTTGAATCTTATGTTGTGATAGAATTTTTTTAAATAATACTGGCCTTAAGAGAGCTTTTCATGTTCAATAACTGTAAGGGCTTTTAGCTTAAGAAACAGTTTTCCAGCAAAAGGTCTCATCAGTGGAATCCTATCAAACTAAATGAAAAAGACACTTAGGAAAAGAATCACTGTAAATACATTGAGATTTGCAAAATCATCTGATATTTTAAATTCCATTGACAGGCTAGATAAGACATTGGCTGGGTTTTGGCTGTTGGTTTTCTGATTGTTGGTTTGCTGTGGGATTTTTTGTTGTTTGTTTGGTTTTTTTTTAATTTCAGGGGAGGATACATAAACATTAAGTCTTTATGAGCCCATCCCAGGACCAGTATTTCTGATACACGCACCAGAATTTCTTCAATGTGTCAGTTCCCTTTTATGGCTTAAATACTTTATGTCTAGAGAGTTTAAATCCATTCTCACCTCTGAGCTGACAATTAAGATCAAGAAGATTCATGAAACATTTAAACGTATGTTTAACATCCAAGGAAAATAGGAGGCATGATCTACTTTTTAAAAATAAAACTTCAAATAACTTGTAGCTTTAGATACGAGTCATCAGTAGAAATAATATAATAAAAAAAAGAAGGGCCTAATACACATGGCTAATACTTAAAATAAATTGTATTGCTTGTAATACTCTCTACTGATTGCCAGTCTCAGAAAGAAAAGCATTAAAGGGACCTGCATATATGTTTACATTTCTGCTTTCCAAAAGGATAGGAACTTATTGAGTCTAGGATGTGTTGCCTTTGAGCCATGTTGACTTTTGCATTTTATAGCGTGTCTCTGCAATGTCTGCACAGTGAATTCAATATTTCCAGGACCAGCCAGGCCACTGTGCATGTGACATAATGTCACCATCTCCCTTGAGAGATTTTTGAAGCAAATAGTATCCAGAAGCAAAGAATAATTGCCAATCAGATCTTTGGAAAAAATTGATGAAAAGTCAGAGAAGACATTCAGAATATGAAAAGGGATTATAAAAGATTCACACAGATGGAAAACTTGTCAGGTATGAGCTTATTTATTCAAGGATTTTAACTATCGCTGACATGGTAGGATGCAGTTACACAGTTAGATTTAGGTTTCTTTAAGCACCGAGATCTTCTTCCTACCAAACTAAAAATGTTTGAAGTTTGGCCAAATTACAGTTTCAAATTTTATGTTTGATGATACAGCAGTGCATACAGCCTTAAACAGATCAAGCATCTGACACAGTAGAGCCATAAACTTGGTTCAGTTCTGTAATTTACCATTAAATAAACAATAATAGTAACAGTAGAACAGTGTAGTAGTTATCAAAACACTGTGTTTCTCTAATTTCAATGTAATTTTAAAGTTAGTTTAAGTATGGGTCTCTTGGAAGGTTACTTCAGATACATTAGATCTTTGGCCATCAAATTCAGCAGTTAATCACTCCCATTTTTATTTTTTTTTTCCCACATCTATCCTGCCATAACACAGATAAGACATTTTTTTCACTATATAAAAACAGAAATCCTCTGAAAACCAGCTTCTGTCTCAAGCTCTGTTTAGCTACTGCATAACTTGATATTATGACTTAAACTTGAGTCATTGTGGAAATGTAAGCATGTCATGACCTTAATCTATCCTGGCCACTACCTCTGTAACCTGAAGAGTGTTAGTAATGTTAAGCCTTCGGAGGAGCTCTTTTCAATATCTGCTAGTCCTGAGCAGCTTCTTTACTCTCACATACAGTGGCATTGGTAAGTATCCCAGCATGGGATGCCCTCCTTAACATGGTGACCTCCTCAACTCCCTCTCTGTCTGATTGAGATTCTGGCTCCAGGGCTTTGAATTTGTGATTGACTAAGGTCCAGCTTGGCCAGGAATGAAGCATACTTCCCACCCAACTTCAGCTGGCCACAACAGGCACCTGAAATTGAAGCTATTGTCATTAGTTACTTCTGTATCAGAAAATTAGCGAACACAAGTCGCTAGTCTCCTTGATCACCCTCTTCCCCTCTAGATTATTATGCAAAAAAACCCCAAAAATAATTCTGAATAAAAGCAACCTGTTGTTTATTCTAGACTTAATACTATTTAAATTTGGTTTAGCCACCTCTTCAGTGAGTTTTGATGTTTCCTTGCCTCAAACCTGTGTTGCAAGTCTACAGCATAGGAGAGAGGTCATCAACATGGGAGTGAGCTGTATTGTGCCTATGTGCTATATCGCGGTTGCTTACAGAGTTTGGTATCTGGTGTAAGGCAAGTTTTCCTTTCTGCCTTTTTAAAAAAATTCCTTTTATTATTTTTCTGTGTGTAAGTGTGTGTTAAGGCCCCATGTTGGTGGCAAGTTTTAGTTTCCATAGTATTCCAACAGAAATTGTTTTCCTGCCCTGTTGGAAGCCCTAATTTTGCAAAACATCCAAATGCTAAAATTTTGGCACAAGATTGACTCCACTGACGTGGATGCTTACGCACATTTCTCCATCAGGTGTGAGGTGGATCAGGTACTACATGCAAAAAAAACCTACTCCACCTCCGAAGCTGTGCTGAGGTGCCCAAAGCAGGATTGTTTTCCTTGTTGCTTCAACTGTTGGCAAAATGATTGACAAGAGGGTTTGTCATCTTTCTGGAGCAAGTTGAGTACTGACTAATGGTCTTCTTGATAATCACTGATAGACTGCACCAAAACAATTTAGCTGTTAATCTGTCAGATCTGAGTATTCTTCTGAGTCATAAGACAAATTCATTTTATTTGAACATCAATTAGTAAGACAAGGAGGAGGGAAAAGAGATTTAAGCTTGATAAAATACCTCATTAGTCTATTTATATACCTGTAAATAGACATTTTCTCCTTCTGTTTTTAAAATTTGTGTTATATTATGAGGCTTCTTTAACAAGGGGCTTTATATTAAAAAAACTACCAAACAAAACAACTCAGGTTGTGAAAAGTTCTCTCTCTCTCTCTCTTTCTCTCTTCATAAGTTATTCTTGTAGAGTGTATCAGTTAGACTAGAAATTCTTAAGGGTCTTGGGTGCCATTTCTGGATGCCTCACTGAGGGTGTACTGATGGAGATCTGTATTCAGGAAAACCAGCAGGAGTTGAAGGCATCTTACACACTACTGGCAATGTGAAGAGGTAACTTATGAATGCTTTAATAAGCAAATGTAGTGCTTATTATGTTCAGAGTGGATATATACAGACAGTCCTCAAAATGACCTCAACACACTGAGCTCTGCTATTTCTCAGCAGCAGCAGTGCTACCTTACGTCCTGGGACTTTTTGCTCATCATGTATCCCAAGTGCATGTCTATGTGTGATATTTGTAAATAAAAAAGACCCAAGAAGCTCCTAACTTGCCCTGTAAATATGGAATACCCAATCTGGGCAAGTAACTCCTGATTCTTTAGATCTAGTAATGGGATTGCCCTTAAAGGACCAGAGGATAAATGGGTCTTGCAATAACGGAGGGAGCTGTTGTCTGTGCTACATATCTTAGACCCAATTAACTGCATGGCAAGCGCACCTTGCTTTGTCAGGCATGTCTGTTCCTACTGCCCGAGAACTCTCAGAGATAATTGATTCTGGCACTTCTATTACTACCCAGAAACACAAGGGCATATTTTTTACAGTCGCTCAAGCAGTAGTTTGAGGAGAATGGTTTTTCTACAGGATATTGCTTACACTACCTATTTGTGCCTTCACTGAGACTGTGTGCAGACTTGGCACTCTCATACCACAGTGATGATCACAACATAAAAGTGACAGATTCAGAATGCTTTTTGTTGCAACTTTTTTATTTTTTATATGTCCATCTGTGCTCTATGCTCAGTCAATAAGACAGCCTTTAAATTAAAGAAATTCCTAATACTCCAACATCTAGAAAAAAAAGGGATCTGTTATTTATCTGATATCTTCTTCCTTTTTCTTTTTTACTGTTTTTTCTTTCTGCCTTTTTTTTTGCTTGTAACTAAACATGGAATAGAACCAGCTCTCCAGTTACAAAATGCCACAGAATTCACAAAGAAATAAATGCAATTATGTATGTGCATTCATGAGTGGTTTCATCACAGAATACTTGTGGCATGCAGAGATAAAAAATGTACACACTAAACCACATTTGGTATTATCATTTCTGGTTGCTGTGTCCAACTGTGTGCTTGAACACAGAGAAATGATTGTACTGTGAGAATTCAAGAAAAGGGAAAGAATTGGAAGAAATGTATATTCAGTGATTATGTATAGGTCCATGTCCCAGTATGTACTTAGTTTTCTTACAGTTCCTTAAGACACAGAACTTAGGAATACAAATTTTATCAGTGAATTTTCCATGAAGGAGTGGAAAGAAGAAATAACAGCATTATATTTGAACCGTGCAAACCTAAACAAAAAAATAGTTTACAAAACTGATAGGCCAAATATCCACAAAAAGTCATATTAGATTACAACTGAAAATCTACACACAGACAATGAACAGCCTATGTGTCCACAAAAACTCACTTACACTCAGTTTCTCCTATTAACTGTAGGCATGAGTCTGTTTGCTCGTAAGTAATTGAATCTGGGTCAAATTTATGCAGGAGGAATGTGACCATGTTGATAGATTTAGTCCTTGCTGAGAGCTGCTGCCTTGTGCCTCTGTCTGAGCTTAGCACAGACTGGTTATTTGATACTTCAACTTGGGGCAGTGAGTTCAAACCCTTGCAACACGGATTTATTTGGAGGCAGAAGACTGGGAAGAGTTTAGCTAGTGGAAACGGCCACTGACTCCTCCTTTTTAGCTGCCCCAACAGGTCCATGAAATAACTAATTTTTGAAAACACATCTGGATGAAGTAAGCCCTTCTGCTGCTTCAGGAACATAAAAATCACAAGCTACTTGAAAATATTGGACCATCTCAGAAAGATGGGCTAAAGTATACTTTCTTGTGCTGTCACAGGTCTTGCAGTAGAGTTGCCTGAAATGTGAGATGAGTAAGATCAGAGGTACATGGAAGGTACTATAAACAATGGGCTAATTGTATAACCACACTGTTCCCCTGCTATCTTAGCCTCATAGACTATTTTGTGTCTACCTGTTGAACCTCAAAGGTGGCAGAAGATGCTAGAGTAGCATCAGTATTGCCAGGAGATGGATTCATAAAGGCAGTTGTACATGGGAAGCATGGGCAGCAACTCAGTGGTGTAAGAAGCTTCCTCATCTTGGTTTTTCCCCCCTCTCAGCATTCCTGAACTCTGACACCCACACACAAGCCTTCTGTGCAGAGATCAAAGGAAGAAAATCTCTGCTAATGGTGAAACATGAGAAAATTATACACGCATAGCCACATACTCATTTTGTATTTTTTTTTTTTTAATATTGAGGACATTTATGTCTGTTGATAATTAGAGATATTTATGACATGCATTAACAGTAATGCTTCACACTGCCTTTTTGGAAAAGCATGTGACTTCATGTTAATGGCTTGAGTTTTCTAACAATTTACAGGCAGACACTTACCGCACTAATACACTGCTTATTCGTTTTTCATATTTTTAATTATATGTATATCCCTGCCTGAGCTCCAGAAATGACTTACTCCATCCCCCACGCTGCTTCTCCTACTTAAAGATGTAAACGGGTCCAAATCATACAAGATATTTAACATATGCTTAAATTTAAGCATAGGAATACTCCTACTGAGGTAAATGGGACTGCATACTTAGAGTTAGGCTCACACTTAAATTGCTCATTCAGAGCAAAAAAAAATCACGTACTTGGCTTCCCTATTCCTGCACAGTCCAACGTTAACCCAGGACTTTGTTGTGTTTTGTGACTTAGTGACATGGTTTTTTTGTAAATCCTCCCTTGAACAGTTATCCTGCTAGGTTCCCTTTTTTCTCTCTTTCTTTGCTGAGGTGTCAAACATCCCGTTCACCCACTTACTAGTGTTTTTTCCTAACGCAACTCCAAGAGAAGAATCATTCCTGGAGAGCACAGACCGGCACGCAGCTGCAGGAGCTCGGCATTAGCTGTTGTTACAGGTGTTATCCTCAATGTGCAATGCACATTGCAGCGTGGTTTTTACACAGTGACGTGCAATCTAATGGTGCTTTTCTCTGCTTCTCATACTTTTTCCAGACAGTGGATGCTTTGGATGACGGTGTTCAGAACAGTGAGGTCAGAAATGCAGTCTGTATATATATTAAGTGTTCTGCACACAAACACACCTGAGGCCTTGAAAAATGCAGTTGGACAATACGATCCTTATTTTGGGAGACTTGATTCCAAACTGCTTTCTAATTTCCCAGGGACTTACCCTTTGGGAAACCTGACTCTATTCAGAGACCCAGAGAAAAAGAGCTCTCCAATGACCCTTGATATTTGTTCTCTGAGGATCAAAGCACTTATACATCATCTTGTACAACCCTCATAATACAGAAAGATTTCTAAAAAAACCCAGCCATGTATTCACAGCTTAAAATCCAAGATATAACCAGAACATTTGAAAGACTATTTGTCTAACCTCTCTATTTTTTCCTTTATATTTTTCAGTTCTCTTTACACTTTTTGGAGTAGGGAATTCTCTTTTATCATGTTTTGATATAGGACAGATAATACGAGCTCTCTTTTAAATAGGAGCTCTCTCTTCCATACAGTATCATTATAAGTGGGTCTTCTTAACACAAACTGAAAGCAATTAGAGGTGCATATGCTTTTTATTTTTTTACAGCTTTTCACATGTGTTTCTAGAGTGCTACACAGAAATAATTCTTACTATAATATTCACAAAATTATTTCTTAATGTACCTGTCTGTTAAAAATGTATTTGATAAAAGAAAAGATTCAATATCTCTAAGGAAAAAAAAAAAAAGAATTTCACGATGACCCGATCTATTAAAAAATAAATTTTCATTGGAAAAAAGAAGATAGCTTGGAGGTAATGTTAGCAGATAAGGAGGAAGGATTATTGGGTAAAATATTCATGTATGAAAGCATCAGGTCTTGTTTTATTGCTGCAGATAATATTTTATACAAAATAGTATTTTAGTAGTTTTGCATTTTCTTTTGAATTGTTTTCCAAATAATATTACCAAAGTAAAGAAAACATTTTTCAAGCTGTTCCATGTATCGAGTAGAAATGGAAACCAAATTGAAAAGGGACCACCTTTTTCTCAGTGGGAAGCTTTATTACTAAGGCAGACCTTTGGAAGAACAATATTATTGGAATAGTAGTCACCAATCTCTCCAAACACTACACTGAGATCCCACAGCCCAAAGACATCCAGAAAGACAGAGAAACAGGATAAATAGATGATTCAAGGAAATGTCATTTTTTACAGCGGATAGTCATAGAGTGGTTTAACCTTAAAATGCGCACGGATTTCTTGAAGCTCTGTGGAAGTCAAGAGTGTCAAGCATATTTGATTTTGAAATTTTTGAAAGTCAAATCACTTATTGTCATCACACTTTAGTCTGAAAATCAATCTCTCTTCCACTTAATCAATTGACCACATTTCATTTTAAATATGTGCACATGGATACAATTCAAAGTCACAGTAAGACAAACTGTGTAACAGCAATATGTTCAGTATTTGGATAAATGCCTATCTGATGTATTAAAAAATCACCTAGTGTGTTGTCTGCAGGTTCAAATTTCAGCAGAGAGGCATAAATGCAAGCGTCAATAATATTGCTTTTTTCCTTATGTATATACAAAGTGATCATTCGCTACAACAACAGAGAACATGCATTATTCCTTTACTACCATATCTTCTCTGGAAACACTCTGCTTAGCTGGTAAAGAGTTCAGGGTTTGTATTTATTGCTCAAGATTTCTTTACAGCAAATGGATTCTGGGAAAATAGCTCCTTAGGATTTAACTGCTGGCTATGGGTTACTCTAAGAAATAAGACGATGCATTTTTTTGAGTACTTCACCTGCCATAAACAACCTTCAGATCTGTAGATAAAAACTATTATCTTAGTGCTCTTGATTTACAGAGCTATTAGAAGTGGTTCTGTATTTAGCAGGAGGCCCCCTTGCAGCACAAGAACCTGCTTCAACTGCCTGATATTGATCAGAGGGAGCTAATAATGATTGTAATGCTGGTTCAGTGACTCAGGGGATGGTGGTATGGTCAAATCCTGGGAAGAGGATGCGTTCATGTTCTCCATGCTTTCATTCTCCCACTCCTGTCAATGAAACTCATGTTTTAGTGAAGTACATTCCTCTTTTACATAATAGGTGCTAAAAGTGGGGATGAACTACAGTGGAATGATGACTAGCAGCTTGCAGCTCATTCACACAGCACACAATTCCTATTCCTCCTCCTTAGAAAAAGAATTCATGGCATCTGATTTATCTGTGGGTTGAGGCTTGCAGCTGTGACAGGCACAGCCCACCCACTGAAAGAGGTATATGAACATAATGTATCAGGTTTGTAACCTATAAATTGGCTTTTATTGGTGTTTCTCACTTGATTGTGTTCTCCTCATACACAACTGGCCACAGCTTTAGAAATAAATAAATGGACAGATAAAGCAACCACTCCCCATTATAGTCATTAAAATAAACTGTTTAACTATCCTTACTGACAAAAACTCTAATCAATTAATGGATTCTGATTCCAATTCTGTGCATCATTATACCCCTTGGCAGTAGACCATTGGCCCAGATGAGAGCCACATTGACTAGCTCTATTGTGATCAGAAGCAACTGAACTCTAGCACTCATGGGATACACAGTCAAATAAATTTCACAAGTGAGAGGTCTGTACCCAGAATATTTGTCTATTCAAATCTAGGAATGACTGAACATAGACTAAAATTTTGGAGAGCAGTGTATATTGAAAAGCAGAGACTGAAAACTATCAGAAAATGCCAGAATAATTTGTGTGAGAGAAGAAAAGATTTTAGGTGTGAAAAAATGTGGTTTTTCAATGCATTGATTCTATTCTATTTCTGTCTGCACGTTTCTGTTTGCACTGCACATAGAATAAGTGGTCAAATATTTACCAAAAATGAATGTTTAAATTCTACATAGTGATAAACACTCATGCAAATGTTTCTGTGGTTAAATAGATAGCGTCTTTTCGCTGTCAGCCATGAAAGCAAAACCCTGTGACTGATTTAATAAATCTGTGCTAGGCATCTAGCTGGAGTTTAACACAGTTAACACAGGATATCTGAGGCTTGCCTTTTGTATAGATAGAGAAAAAACCCTAACTATATGTGAAGAAATATGTGAGTAAACTCATCTATTGGAGGATACTATTATATGAACGGAAAGAGAAGATAAATTTGTTAGATAAAATATTTATTGAGACTTTTAAAAAACCGTTATTTTCAGCCTGACCAAAGGAGATCATAACTGAACTGTGTACAGCTGAGACATAATGAAATGGCTTTTGTTAGATATCCAAAATTTATAGAAACTTATTTAATATTTTATAGTCCCAGTATGACATTTCTTGAGATCAGACTGACTGCCTTTGACAGTATAAAGCATATTGCAAGAACAAACACAGAGAAAACAAAAAAAATGCACTGAAGAAACCAGAAGTTCTGGAAGTAAAAGTAATGTACCTTTACTATTAATTGATTTTTCCTGGATACATGGACAATAACACAAATATTAAATGAAGATGTCAACCAAAGTTAATCATGTTTCAAAGGAGGACGGTACCTGATCTTAGCAAAGATTGAAGTAAGTTTGCCTATCATCTACAGCAGCTCATTCCTTGATAATAGGAAGAAATGACACTAAAAATAATAAGAATTTCCTGCTTTATTCTAACAGAACTTCATAATGTCTTTCAAAATGAAATAATAGCTGATTTTTCAGTAACATGAAACTACATAGCCGTAGGATGAGTTGCTTGTGTTATCCTACTGGCTAGACATTATGAGGAGTTTCTCAGTGCACTCTAATGAACTCTGATTCAGGTGTGATCAAAACTCATCTGGTTCTATGGAATAATGGATTCTTAAGAAGGTTTGAAAATCTTATTTCTATATATACATATAGAGAAAAGAGATTCTGATGAGAAAATAACAGAAAGCATGATGTGTGACTTCTTCTGCTTTAAGAAGGAAGAACATTAGTATTCTACTAAGAGATAAAATGTCACCGGAAAGTTCACCTTTCTTCATAATACTGTAATTAGTATTTCACATACTATAATTTTACTCTTGATGAGATAAGCACTTTCTGTGGGAATTTCAATATCTATATTGCTAGTGCTGGCAAAAAGCAATTTAAAATGACAAATTTTAATACCTAATGGCAGTCCAAACCTTTTGATATAGTGGCACGAATATCAAATGTTTTAGGTACCTTCAAGGTTTTAGTGACTTTCTAGCACTGCAAACAGACCATGCTCAGCCTTTCCTAATTTTCCTCTATTTTCCCTGCTCCTTTTTGTCAGTCATCCTTCTCCATGGTTCAGCTTTGCAGAAGAACTCTATTTTCTCTGCCCTAGTCTGAAAGACTGAGTTACAGTTTTGTTCCGATGTAAAGAAATCTGAAAACGTCACTTAGAGATCCCTTTCATCAGCAGATGTCAACTTAACAGAAAGAAATGCTACAGAAAACCTTCAAAAATCCAGGGTGCATATTTGTGTAAGAAGTTGCAGCCAAAGACAGTATGGCATATTTCCTCTTATCTTGTTGGTGTGCAGGGACTTGTGTCTGTAATTCCCAGACATGCTAATTGTGTTTCTAAATACCAGATCATGGTGACTGAACCATACCCCAAAGCATTTTTAAAGAACTTGGTTTATTTTGGTACTTTGCAAGGCCTAATTAAGTTGCCATAAATTAAAAAAAAAAATGAGGAAAAAGAAAAGAAAAAAGAGAGACAGAAAACTATTAAAATATATTTTTAAAAACATACTGGAGATCAGAAAGGTATTATTACTTCACCTTTGAAAAATTCCCTCAGGGCAGCCAGAAGCCATGCAAACTTCATGGGACTAGAGTCTGCTACAAATCAACCCAAACTCACCAAAAAGGAAACAAAAGCTCTGCAAATATTTCAATTAAATCTGTTTTAGCTTAACCTGAGACAAGCTTCTGGATTTTATGTCCAGACCGAGTGGAGCTGGATGCTTTTTGACAGAGAGTAATATGAGATACATCATTGGTTCAAAGCCAAAACCCAAAGTTAACAGGTGTTCACCTACATGACTCAAAGGCAAAATACATTCTTGCTTTGTCACAATGAAGATAAATTCCCAAATTTTACAGTGCTGGAGTGGTAAATCTCAGATCTTTGCTCTTGTGAAACACAAAACAGAGACAGAAACAGAACTGTCACTTTCCTGCTGGCTAGGCAGGAAATCACCTGTATTTCTCAATGGAAAATGCGATCTTTGACCCCTAATTCACTCCAACAACAGCTTCCACCCTCGGTGAAGGGCACTGGATGACAAAGGGCTTCTCTAAAGAGGTGCAGTGGGGACAACTGTCCCATGCTTTGCTCTGAAAATAGGACTCTGTTCCCACCACTGCAGAACAAACTCAATTATTTTCTGTGTGAGCCGTTGCATGGATACAAGTGGCCAGGAGTGGGGAGTGAGGGGGCAATGCCTTAGGAACAGGGAGTGATACTCTAGCAAACTAGTCCCATCGGGGTTGTACAACATGAGTAAGAGGGGTGCTACAGTGCTGACAGATCCCAAAAACTTAGTGCCAAAAAATCTTATTGCTACTGTAGCCAAGAGGAATTTCTTCAGTTGGCTTTGGTGAAACCAACACGTGCTATTTTGCTCAGTTCACCAGAAATATGCGATAGTAACGATAACGGGCAGATACAATGCTTTCTGCCACAACTTGGAAAACTCAGATGGTAATGTTGTATGAAACTTGAACAAGTTTAGTGACAATTTGAGCTGACCTAAACTTCCTAAATTTCTTTTTTTTTTTATTTTAGAGAAATTACACATGACAAGTTAATAAAACTGATATCAAGGACTTTAAAAAATGTCGCACTACAGATATGACTAATTTTAAAAGTCAGCAGTGTAACTTATAGGCAGAAAACAAAATGGAGACACATTTTCTTTTTACGTATCGAACATCCCTGGAACTGTGTGTCCTTGCAATGGCTTAGGAAAGAGCTTCAAGCCTAGAGAAGGAAATTAGTCATCATACTTGGCTAAAACTGTTTTGCCAAAGATATTATTGAAAATATTAGTTTTATAGCTATCTAAATTCTTTGTGAATTCATGAAACATTTTATGAACGGATACAGGTGATAAAAAGATAGCCATTTTAAAAACTTTTTTTTTTTTGAATTTTAAAAAAATACAAGTTATATTTATTTTAAAAGAAAGAAAACAAACTTTAAAAAAGGGTCCAAAATAGCCTCAAAATCCACAATGCATATGGTCAATCAGATATTAAATTGCTGAAATTTTCTTTGTTCCTTCAAACACAAAACCATTATCCAAACCTCAGTGATGAACATTGTAACAGGATTCCCCAAAACAATTTCTTAATAAATAGGAAAAAATAAAAAAGTTACTGAAATGTCTTTACCTAGAGCTCTTATATGATCAACTGTCACAGACATCCACAGAGTAAAGTTCTGTTATTAAGACATATTAACTTAGGTCTATTAAAACCCTAATGTAGACAAAGCATTTATATTCCCCTTAGGAGAATCAGAGTTTTTCCAGAGGTCAGAAAATGTTAATCTGTACAAACAAAAATGTTCTATAAGACTGTGTCTATGTCTACATGAGTAGCTTCGCTTCAAGTTTAATTCCCGTAACTGCCTAAATGCTCCAGCAATCACCTGTAAAAGTCTATTGCAGGGTAAACTCAAGTTACATTGGTTCCTGCCTTGCTTAAAATGTACCAGCAGAGTCCCGCACTGGCAGGAAATGCAATTTAAGAGCATTTTTTCCTGGGCTGCCAATCGTGCTTGGAAAGATGGGAGCATGGGGAGGAACTGCTATTTAACAGTCATTTCACTGTGTTCACCTGTTGGTAGGAGATCGGCAGGGTCCAACATCAGAGGGGAATTAGAGAGGCTATTTAAAAGCATTTCTACTCCCTGCCTGTGGAACAGAAATAACCATTGTTGATCCATCTTTGAAAGGTGGGTGGAGTGAAAGTGTTTTTAAATAGAATAATTTCTCAGCAGCCAAATCCTTGCTTTCCACCAATATTTCAGACCAACATTTTTATAAGAAAGCATTGATGTAAAATACTTCCTACAGTTTTTAACTCTTCTATATTTTTAAATAATTGAGTAGAACTAGTATTTGAAATTTACTGAGATACATATGTATATATAGCTGTATGGATGTATACTGGGATACACTATTGTAGATGCAGAGGGATCAGTTACGCCTAGCATATTAACCTTTGCATGCACATCTTAATGCATGCAAAAAGCCAGTATTAGGAATAGATTTAGAGTTTTTCAATATGCACTGATTGTGCTTATGTGGAGGCATGTGTGTGTTTCAGTCTCAGCACTGACAGCTTGCTTGCTTGCCCTAGTAGAGCAGTATGTGGTCCAGGAGTTGGAGCTCTAGGGATCATCGTTCAAAGAAACATAAAATTACTTGCTTATAGGAACACCTCAGCATTTTGGAAGCCTTGACATTGTCTAGGTAGATCTAGTTTTAAAATAATTTAAATTGCTAATCAGTGGATTAAGCCATGCACTGCTTACTGCTTGACTACTTGACAAAGTTTTCTTCCTTAATTGTATAGCTCCGGGTATATACCCTAGTGTCCCAGACATATTTTATAGTTATACGAAGCAAAACAGTCCCCTCAGTGTGCACATAGTTATCTTGGACTATCTACAATTATTTTTTCTTGTTAACAATAAAGGTGGTATAAAACAGCAGTGTAACTAGTCAGAAAATGATTGTACCTTTTCACAGCCATGCAAAGACCCTGTAAGAAAGACCTTATTAAACAACTTTTAAATAATAAAACCATCCTGGGTTGTGAACTGCCACAGTGTAAGGAAGGGAGGCTGATTGCCTGGGTCAGATAGAGCGTTCCTGGATGACTCTTCTAGGAGGTTTCTGGGGATTAGAGGCTCTTGTGACAGAAAGAGTGGGAGTCTGTGCCTCCAGGACTGTGAGGAGTTCTAGAGAGGAAGAGGTAGAGTGAAAGAGGAACAGCAAATGCCAGCCCAACCCAGCCTTTACACCTCTCACCACAGCTTTGATATGGAAATAGGAATTATCTATAAGATGGAAATATGTATAAAATATTCTTAACTGCAGTCCTATCTGAACTCTTACCTTTCCTTGTCTTCATTACATTGAAATTTAAGGTAAGAAGTAATTACAAGGACTAAGTCCCCTACTCAAGCTTAGGAGAAGGTACAAACACATAGCTCAGCCTTCAGATGCTAAGAGGTACTCTTAGCCTGAAGTCACAAAAAAAAAGTCCTGAAAGGATAAAACTTTGATTTTACAGTGAGAAGTGGTTTCTAATTTTTAATTTGTTGGATTTTTTCATTGATGCAAGCCCATCTGTAACGGTGACCATACTATGGATACCTACATGTAAATACATGCCATCTAGAAACATGTGGGATGCCAAGTACATAAAAATAGCATCCCATCACCACTGGAGAACAGCACATCTCCTACTCTGTGTGAATTCTGTCCGTGTATACAACGTGCACAAACTTGCACTGTTACTTCACATTAAAAAAAAATGACAAAAAGAAAAATAAATTACAAAGACATAATTATAGTAACTTCTTGACAAGCACTTAATGTCTTCCAGTCAAGCAAGAACAGAAAATATGTTAGTTGCTTTTTAAACTATTATTCCAATAAAAAGTAATTATAGTGATTAATTGCATAATGATTACTGTAATCACAGCCTATTCTTAGTTGATTAAGAAAGATAGGAGCAGCTCACAGAAAGCTTTCGACTAAAACTATCTGTGGTTTTTTTTATTTGCCCTTTGTTAATTTTCCTATTAGAACCCATGAATGGTGATATTTCAAAGACAACCTTGCCAGTTGCTTTGAGACTAGTCCAGTGTCCATTGATAAGAACTCCCTTTAAGAGATTGAAAAATGGGTTAAGTGCTATTATGGAGACAAAAAATTCTTTGACCTTAATCATCGCTGGCTTTTTTGTTGTTGTTGCTATTGCACTTTTTTCCTGCTTTTTAATTGAGTACTTCTGCCTCACTAGAAGCTTTTGAAAGGATTTACATATACTTTTAAGAGATATAATATTTAGCATAATCATATCAAGAAGGTATATGAACTCTCTGAGGAGATGAGAGTGGGGTGACAGATGTGGGATTTTATTCTGGCAAGGTGGAAATCCTGGATGCTGGGGCAAATCTTCACATTTCTATCAGCTTGGATGTAGTTGTCATGAGTGACACCATTTAAGACTGCTCTGTCATGTTTTTCTTCCTTTGGAGTCCACTGGGACATTGGCTTTTCTGTTAATTTGTCGTGTGATGAGATCAAATAATTACTATGACAGTTAGCATCACAAAAAGCTAAATAGAGAGACTGCGTGGTGGACAGAGATCTCAAAATATTATCTACTTTTGACTTTTATTGGGAAATTGGAAGAAGAAAGTAGCTAATAGGCAAGGCAGTTACTTCTGTTAAAACTTGTCAACTGTAGTAAGACTTAACAACACCTAAGTTCTACCCATGAGCTTGATGTTGCTACCCTCCTATGTTGATTGTGCATAAGATTTTTGGGGCATGGAAGTACAGAAAGAGGATGTGTTCCAAGGATAAATGAATAGTGTGTCTGAAAACCTTTGTGACAAGTGTCTTAAAAATACTGGAGATGCAAAACAGACAGAGAAGGACCTATGAGAAAAGAGGACCGTACTGCCTAGAAGCAAGTCAGCTCATTCCCTGGTGCGATTTAGCAACATGAACTTGACTCTGTGAAAGCCCTGCTGAGCTGAGGGTGCCACTCAGACACGGCATCAGCAATGTAGCAAGATCCTCTCTGAAACGGTCCAAAGATGTTCTCCTAAGATCGTATAAGTCTGTAATAAACACAAAGTGAACTGACATCTCCTAAGTCTCATTCCAACACTTCAAACAACAGCGTCAGATATCCTCTCCATGATGATGGATATCAAGTGGATATCAAGAGGATATCAAGACAAGCTATCAGACTTCCACCAACTTTTGGTGTGCTGACTACAGACAAGAATGTTAAAGTCTATTCAGATAAATGTCAATGCACACGGTAACTATTAGAAAGGGAATATACTTTGTTCTGTGTAATTCCTCCACCTGGTGGCCAGGTCAGGGATTTGGCTAATGCAGGTACTGGACACAGGGCAGACCAGTTCCCAGCTCAGTCATACTTGCCCCTCTTACTTAAGGTGGTATTTGCAATTAGACTGGGCAATCGGGTAAATCTCAAAAGGTTATTACTCACCTAGGTGCCAGACCTTTTTGTTTCTGAACCGGACAAGTAGGTCCCATTTGACCAGGCATGTGCTTTACTGATACAGAATATAAATCATCATCTTCCAGAAATCCAGCAAAATATATACTTCCCTCCCCACCCCTGAAAATAATGATCTTTTTCAAAAGTAAAACAATTTGTGAAAAGGGACCAGTTGTAAAAAACATCACATTTTGGTTTTAAAGAAAATATGTCATGGTTTGCAATTGTCAAAATGCTCTGTTTTGACATCTGAAAATGAAAATAAAAGAAACTTTGAAAGGTCACTATCAAAACAAAATGCTTACAAATTTTTAAGTGAATTCGCAACTTGATTTTTTCTAAACGGTTCTTTTTTTATTGGTGTTTTGTTTGTAGTTCTTTTTTTTTTTTTTTTTTCCTCCTGTTTCTTTTTTCCTCCCCTCTTTATTTCCTAGATATTCAGTACTGGAATATCTGTCAGGCAGAGACACAGTTAGACATCCTGTAGACTTTTTAAACATACCAGGATGCATAACTGCTTTTGTAACTAATGAGAGCAAGGAGCTTCTTTACATCCTACACCTCTAAATCCTGAAAGTACTTGCAAAACGGAAGACCTACTTCCCACCTGGCACTCATGCATATATTCCATCATGCTATTTTATGGCCCTCTTGAGTTAAAAGACATGCAATTATCACAACTGATGTTATTATAAATTCATACATGCATTAGAGGTGCATTTCTCTCTGTCTCACTCTTTTTCCTTCAGCTGTAGCTTTTCAGTTTGTTCTCTGTTACTTTCATTTCCTATAAACATATCCTATGCAGCAAGGATAGGTTGAACCTCTCAAGTTTATTTAAAGAAAAGTTAAACTGGGGAAAAATCAGGACTATGTTGCCTGGCTGGGGCTGGTAAGGTATTCAAGACAAGGCCTTGCTCCACTTAGCAGACTACAAATCCTCCAGATGTCGAGGGAAGCACAGAAAAGCAGATGATAAATGGCAAGAGAGAAACTGTACATTGATAAATGAGACTGCAAAGGAAGAATACATCTCCAGCAAATCCTTCATTGTTGCCTGCAACTCTGTTGAATAGCAGAATGCTTTTTATATAATCGAACTTGCCAGTAATCAGTCAATGGGAGGCATGGTCCTACATTTGTATGACTATAGAAAGTGAAAGGAAATTGTAACAGAGACTAGGGAAAATAATCACGTTGTTCCCGTCCTCCAGCAGATGCACACGTTCCTTGTCAAGAGTGGACTGAGTGTCTTTTAGGGAGGGGACAGGAATGATAAACTCTGAGATGCGAACTGTCAAGGGGAAGGTGTTTTGAGGACTCTCCTACCAGACACCTATTGTAGTACAAAACGTTATTGAAGAAATGAGTCAAAGACTTTCCTTCCTCCATAATTATATGACACTTGTTATTACTTGATGTATGACCTATTGAAGGAGTTGTTCATATCGTAGATGGACTAAAGATAGGTTGCATGAATTGGGTTGTCTTTCAGAATTCTTCAGAGAGCTTTATCTATCAATTTAGTCCCCAGACATAATTATATCTGAGTGTTTAAGAGGAAGAGGCAGTAAGTAGAGAGGTGTACCACGACATAAAGAAAATCACTATCTTGATGGAATTTGCATGGGTTTTTTGGAGGATATCTATTCTTTGGAGCCAAAATCTCGGGAGAACCAGAGATTCAGGCACTGGACTGTATGAACACTTCAAATTACCCAAAAGTGCAATCTGAACACAAATTAGTAACTTCAGTTTCTTACTCAGGGACAGAAATCTGATATAGCCCCTCTCTGCTTAAACATAGTTAGTTTGAGTATAACTTTGTCATAGATAAGTGTGATTTTTGAATGATAGATTGATGTAACCCCTGCAATAGGCTAATTATGGAGCTACAGAAGTACTTTGCATTGGTGTATCTTACATTATTTATAAGGGAAGGGGTCATTTTAGTACAGGCACATTTATACCAATATAAGCATATCCTCACTTGCGTGACTGCAGGGCTTCAACTTCAACTATACGGACTAGTTAAAACAGTTCAATAAGGATACGTAGACAGCTTTACTGCTTATAGATATCTCTGCTCACAGTCACTCCACATTGAATGCATCCAATATTGAGGCTCTTGGACCTTGCTAGTAACTGCATAGGGACCACATGCAAATCTCAGGTGCTATAGGACCTAGACAAAAATATTAGCAAACAAGAAACCACAAAACCCAAGTGAGTGGAAAGACTTTGATGAGCTCCACTGCCACTGCTGAACAGCTGGATAGGAATTAAAAAGGAACAAAACAATAGACATTTCCTTCCATCTGTACATATTCACAAGTAATACCATATTTATAGGAGACATGCTTCACAGAATCATAGAATC
>VZZY01012718.1:5035-42348 GCA_013400335.1 Eurystomus gularis
CGGGGAACGGGGAGCGGCCGGGGAACGGAGCCGGGCGCGGCGGGTACCGGGCACGGCGGCGGCGCAGCCCGGTGCAGCCCAGCCCCGGGGCGTTTGCAGAGCCGTCTAACAAGCCGTGTAACACAGCACGGAGTCCACCCGTGCCCCCAGCACTGCCAGGGCACCACTGACCCACGTCCCTCAGCACCACATCTCCACGGCTTGGAAACCCCGCCAGGGATGGCGACTCCACCACTGCCCTGACAACCCTTTTAGGGAAGAAATTTTTCCTGATGTCCAACCTAAAGCTCCCCAGCGCAACCTGAGAACAACGAGGCTGATATCCCAGCTTTCGGCCCTTCCCAGCCGAGACGTGTCCGTGCAGCCCCTGCCCGGGGAGCCATCTCTGTCCCGGTGTTTGTAGGGCCGGGTGAGTGTGATGGGGGCAGGACGCAAAGCGCCGTAAGCAGCCATCTATACCCAGCACCCAACCATCACTGTCAGTAGCCCCACCGCGAACGTCGGCCTGGGACAGGGCGTCCATAGCTCGTGTGTAAGGATAACGCACCGTCTTGGCAAGGGCCGGGGCGCAGAGCAGCCGGCTGGAGCGACCGCGGGTGCGGAGGGGTTTTCACATCCCGGGTCAATCATCTGATGGATGGAAGCCGGTGTGTTTAGGTGAGATTATTAGTGTTGCTGAATAGCGGCATTTGGGCTTGTTCAGAGCAGCGTTTCGCAGACATCGGGCTCCTCTCTGGGGAGGCTCTGACCTCTGAGGGCCGCAGAAGCTGCTCTGGAGAAAATGGGAAGAAAAATATTTGCTGCTCCCTGCAAGTTCATTTGAAGTGAGGACTCAGCAAAAGAATGTTTAATGGATGTTTCTTGCTTTTGATGATTTAACCAAAGCTGACCCAGCACAAGGCGACAATCAACACATTGTGCCCTGTTTGCTACAGCCAGTAAAGATGCAGAATATTAAAAATAAAATGAAGCTGTTAGAGAAGTCACCCATGATCAACACCTGTACGTGACTTAAACCCCTACAGCAGAGTATTAGCTCTTCAGAGACAGACCCTCTGCAGGGATGCAAATGCCCAATTAAACACCTCATGTGTCAACATCCTATTTTATTTTCAAATGTGTTCTACAATACGCATGTGTGAAAATATAAGCTTTTTGACAGCAGAAGCTAATTCTATTTGACAAAAGTTCTGAAAAAGGATTTCATTTGGATTTATGACCAACATCTGCATGGTTTATAAAAATACAATTTTCCCCTACTGTCTATACGTACTCGTGCTTGTATTGAACATTTCTATATTGTCATATATGGCCATACTAAAATGGAATGATAGTAAAAGCAAGTCTTAAGGAACCACAGCTCTAAAAATCACACTTGGTGCTTGCAGTAAGATGACACTACTGGACACTAAAATAAAACCTCAATAACGTAATACTAGAGAAGACACACGCCCCTTTTTTAAAGCAGATGGTAAAAAGCAAGAGTTCAAAGTCTGCCTGTATCTTAAACCAGTCGTTGTCTGGATGTGTTCTGAGCAGGGCCAGAGCAATCAAACGGCCACAGTCTCATCTAGGAGGCAACGTGCACATAAATTATTCAGCATTCTAAAACCTACAAATCAATGCTTTTCCCTGCATAACCCAGCTTAATGCAACTACCAGAAAACCAGTTTATGAGCAGTTTAAAATTAGGATTTCCCACAAAACCTTAAGAGCTGCAACTGCAACGCAGAACAAGAGGACCGGGCCTCTGCCCTGGTGTGCATCCCACCCCGAGCCCGTTTTGCGGGATACGCGCCGGGCTGACAGCACAGGCTCCATCCCAACCTCCTCCCCCTTGCAGCATCACTAATCAGCAGCTCTACAGAAAATGCTGACGTAAGGCTTTTAAACGTTCTTCCTCCCTGAAGTAGTGGCACTGCTGCTGCTTGTGCCCTCATGAAGCTCGCTGTTGTTTCTAGATCTCAGTGGGATGACTGAGGAGGCAGAAGCGATGCACGGTGTCTGCAGCCCGACCCACGCAGCGCAGAGCCCGCTGCATCGCTGCCGTCACTCCAGCAACACACCGCGACAGCAAAGCCGTCCGCATCCCCTCCAGTACCGAGCGTACTGTCAGGGCTTAAATAATTAATGCCCTGGCTTGTGATGTACCTTTCACCCCAGGATCTCAAAGCGCTTTGCAGTGTGTGGGGATGGATTTTTATTTTGCCGCAGTAAATAGGGTAGAGAAAGATTAACCGAGTGACCGAGGTCACGCTGTGTTAACATCTTATTTCTGCTCTACCCTTTAACTGGGTAGCTGCTGTGACCTTGTAAAGCTAGAAGAAGGCTGCGTTTTAAAGCCAACAATGTAAAGATAATCTGCCTTAAAGTGCACCATACGTTTGTGATAAGGCAAAAGAAAAGGCTTCAGGAGAATTGCTGGTCGTGTGAGTGTTCACCGTGTTCCCTGGGGTACAATAGCTGGAATTTTCAGCGGAGCCTGAGAGGAGCAGATGTAAAGCTCCCCCTTTATTTCAAGGAAAGATGGTTACTCAGCATTCCTGGGCTCCGCTGAAAAATCCAGCTTGTTTGCAAGTGTCCCAGTTATAAAAGCTGGATTGAGCACGTGGAGGGTATACCAGTCCATTCCCACGGAAGTTTTGATCTAGGAAGCTCAAGATGCCACCACAAAGCCATAAGTCAAATCTTTTAGTAACAGACACTGGCCTGTGTGGGAGAAGCCATTTGGGATGTAGCTGTTGAAGCCAGGCTGACAACCTAATATGTCAGAAAAAGACAAAATGAACAAGTAGATGTAACAAAAAAAAAGACTTATCACCACCAAAGAACAAATGTGCCCTGCACTGCCTGGCCCTGGGCTCTGAACTCGTGTCCGCTCCTTCTGCAAGCTCTTGCCAGCTCTGACTCCCCGTACAGCACCCGCCTGGGCTGACGGCTGCTTGCCGCAGTGTCCTTCAGGCCTCTGCTCACGCTGTCCCATGTCTGCTCATTCTGACCCGTCTCTGCTCGCAGGGACACCCGGGGTCCGTGCTCTGCCCATCCCATGGCACAGGCACAGTGGCTTGTGCCTTCCCCGGAACGGGTGAACAACAGCGTGGCAGGAGCCACCAGAGCCAGCCCAACCACCCCAGTGCTTTAGCTCGGCTGACAGACTTTGTAAAGCAGATAAACTCAAATTATTGCCAATGACTTTTCCAGAGGATGAGGATGTTGTAATGTCTGACTGTCTTTTCTTGTGGCCTTAAACTGGTTCTGCAAAGCCACGCCAGCCTCAAACACTGACCAGAGGAATTCATACGAGAGCAACGAGCTGCAGGAAAGGAGCCACTTGACTTAGCAGGGAAAGAAAACAATCTTTTTTCTCTGCACCGCTCCCCCAGAAGTGAGTCAGTAGGCCTGATGAACAGAAAACACAAGTTGCCATAGAAACTCGCATGCCTTCCACCAGGAGGAGAAAAAAAATGTAGGCCAATATTTCTGCTTAGCTGGCTCTTGTTCTTGCTGTGCTCCTCAGCCCGCCTGCATCCCAGGGCTGTGTTAGCAACTTGCGTTTATTTTGCCCCCCAAACGCACGCCCGTGTCCCCACTGCCTTGGGAAGCTGCAGCATCACTCGTGTGCTAACACGGACACACAGGGACAGGGACACCCCATGAGCCGAGCCAGCGCTCGGGCTGTCGCTGGGTCACTGGGACCGGAGAGCCCCGATGGGGAGGGCAGCGTGGGCAGGGGCTGGGCAGTGCCCCCTCCCCAAAGAGCATCCATCCCCTCACGGCCTTCCCGCTGCGAGCCCGCCAGGGAGGACTGGGGAAGAATGATGGTTTGAAACGAAATGTTTGTGCCGGGTTATTCGAGCCACCTTTGGTTTACATAAACTCCTTTCCTCCACACTGTAGATTTTTATCTGTAATACAAGTCTGCGCACGGGTCATTAAGGTACGTGGAGCTCTCTGCAAAATGAACGAGAGGATTTTGACCCTGGGCCCGCAAGCACCGTGGTATTTAAAAGAAAGTGATGAAAACGGTCACCACCCTCCAGAGCAGGGGGTACCAGCCACCCACCAAAGGCACAGAGAGGGTATTTTTCTGCTCAGTTCAACAGTCTCCAGAAAACGTATGATCAGGTGCATATTTAAAAGCTGCACATTTTTAATGAACCAAGTGAGGCGCTGGACAGCTGGAGAGACAGGTGGTGGGTGGTGACACCGCTGCTTCCAAAAGGTCTTTTTGAGCTGGGGGAGGAGGGGGGACTTCGTAACCTGCAAGTGATCCATGCCATTTGAGTGGTGATGTGGCTGTTTGGTTTAATGCAGTCTTCAAATCTCTCCAGGTAAAGGCAGCTTAATGTACTCCTCTGCTGATTGTGAATGAAAAAAGAGCTATAAAAAAAAAATTCCTACAACACCATCGCTGGTTTTTTTAGGTACCTGCTTTGGGAGTGCAAGAGTCAGTAAAACTTATTTTATAGATCAAAATCCCTGCATGGGTTTAACAAAAGTAGAACAAAATTCAGGAGAAACTTTGCCATGTTTTCACAGGGGAAGCCAGAGTCTAATTCTGTGGCGGCTGCTCTGTTGGATTCAGTATGTGGGACACTTCCCTCCGGGAAGGAATAAGTAAGATAATGAAGAGTTAAAAAATAAAAGACCTAAACTCACTACAAGATGAGAACTTGAGAGTATGCTAAAACTCAACGAGTGTTTAAGAGGGATTTTATTTAAAAGTGTAAAATGTCGATATTGAAGAACGAATTTCTTCCAGTTTCTATTGTCCCATAAAATAGTTTTCAAATGATGGAACGTTTGATGGTGTAAATGCAGCATGAACTAAAGCCTGTTGTAGCACCAGCAGCTCCAGCGCTGCTTTTTTCCCAGGCTGGGCGTTTGCCCGTTCCCTTTCCCTCTTCTCTGCTCAACTCAAAATCCTTCACGCAAAAGGAAAGCAGCTCTTTCTCTTCACAGCTCTAAAATGAAGGAGGAATATGATCCCTTTGAGAATGTGAGGTCCAGCCGAGCAAGGTGCCTCCACTTCAAGCACAGGACTATGATCTTGAGGTCAGGAGCACTGCTAAAGCTGAGCCCATGCTTGCTTGCCAAGCTGAGGCAGATCTCGATTACTTTATTGCTTCCCACCATCTTCCAAGGAAAAAAGAGAAGCTGGTAAGAAGAAAAAACGTAAGAAGTGAGAGTCCTCTCTCTGTCTTGAGCTCTTGCTTACAACGAGGTATTATCTCTCACCAAAATAACTGACAAAGTCCAAAGATGTAAGCTTGACTAGAAGATCTAACTCTTTGTAACGGTACACGTAGAAGGTAAGTAGAGCTATTCAAGCCTTCACACCGGGCTCATCTCTACATTGAAAGAAATATTATAAAAGAAGTGCTACAGAGGAAATTTTCTGTTTGAGTATAAGTAACAGGTAACCAGCTTCCCAACATGCTGATTTTAACGCTCCTCTCTGTACTGAAGTCACCAGAGTTACCTCAGATAGAGAGCTTCACGTGTTGAAAGGAAGAGAGATAATTGGAGAGTGATCAAAGATTTCTGCCTGGTAATTTACAATCATTTTAGGGCAGGATCCCTGTGGAGAGGAAAACCAGACATCAGTAGGATGCTAAATGATAAAAAGCTCCTATGGAGGCAGTTCCGCATTCGCCCAGATCTCCTGCAAAAACGCAGCAACCTCCCAGGACTTATAAACCTGCTTTTCTGTGAAGGAGCCCTGGGGTCAGAGATGTGCATCCTTTGTGTACCGCAGAACAAGATACTAACAAAGATTTTTCTCTCCTTTCCCTGCTCTTACTGCCAGCCAGCCATTTTGCCTCTTTTACATGCCTGTGTTTTACAGCCTCCACATTTGCCAGCAGTAGGTGATTGATTTTAATAGCGTGAGTCGCATGAGTAAAACCACTCGCATGCAGAAACCTGAATGGAATCATGCCCCTGAGAGCATCATCGCCAGGAAGAGTCCTCCCAGCCCCAGGCAGACACGGGTTGGTCACCAGCCTCCACAGGAGCAGTGCAGATGCCGTGGAAGTATGGGTTTGATTATTTTAGACACAAATTGAAACTTATATTTTCTGTCAGCAGAATTTTGATTTACACAGAAGCATTATTCCATAGTTAGGTATCTTTCTAGAAGGCTTCATGCCCAACACCCCTGGCACATCCTCAAGAAATCAGAACTGGAAAAGATGGTGTTCCTTCCATGCACGACTCCGGGAAGCACCGCTCACGGGAAAGCACTCGGAAAAGGCGATTTTAATCCAGCAGATACCGATTTCTCACAATGGCTGTTTTTACAACAGCAAAAATGAAGATTGGTGATTACTCTAAATTGTTCCCACTGGAAGGATCAAATAAGCACTGCAAATGCACGTGTCCCTTGCGGGAAGGTGGTTTACCCCCCAGCCGCGTTGGCCGATGCTCCCCCTGCATCCCGGGGAGCAGAGCAGGGCAGGCTGCCGAGCCGCGGGAGCACGGCCGGGGGCAGAGCGGCTCTCTGGGCTCTGCTGCAGGCCCGGCCCCACAGGGGAGATTTTACATCACATCTCACGTGGGGTGAAAAGCAGTAGATGGCATCTTCAAGTCTTCAAGTGGTGTTGGTCATGAAGCCACCTATAAAGGTACATTATGATGGAATAATGCTTCCGTGTAAACCGAATCAAATCCCATCTTATGTAAACTATTATTTTTATTTTTTTTTCCTTGGAAGGCGATCCCTGAGGTCCCTTCCAACCTGACATTCTATGATTCTATGATTTAACTGTGACTTACATCTCTCTTTAGGTCAGGGAAAGGAGCAGCTCCTGCCTTCATTGAGCAGTCTGGCCTGGGTCATGGAAGCGCTGCCAGAGTTGAGATTCAGTTACTAATGGAGCTCACACTTTGTTCAGGCTCATGTAACAAAGGCATTTTACACATAACCGGTCTCTGCTCACTGGCGTGGTGTCACAACATCCACCCAGGAAGCCTTCGGCTGAACGACAGCACAGCTACACTGGGCGCTCTCCAAACACCACGACGGCTTTTGCCAGACCAGCGTTCCCAGCCCGCTCGGACCAGGCAGACCAGGGAAGTGTCCCTGGTCCAGAGTCACCACCAAGTGACCTGCTGCAGAGACCTGAGCAGACGCAGCAACGTGGGGCTCCCCACGCTGCCCATCGCCGTCCCCATGGGGCCGTGCTCTCTGTACGTGTCCTCACCACACCACGAGCAGAGGTCTCTGTGTGGTTCACTCACTGTGCTGGATTTAACTACCAGTGCTCTGGGTACCCAAATGTCTTTATCATATTGAGAATTAAAAGGAAACGTTTCGTAATAATGAAAGGCATGCTGTGCTACTGATTTCAACCGGTTTTAATAACCCTAGATCAAAATTTTTTTCCCACTTTCTCCAGATTTGAAAGCTCAATTAATTTGGAGCTACAACTCTGTCCATCACGTCAGCCACGTGTGGCAGAGCGAGAATTCATGCAAGATAATGGTTAATTTTTGGTATCTTCTGCTGCCTAATGACAGGTGTGCTGTCCCAAATAATTAGCTTTCAAAAAGGGATCCCCTTAACTCTTCTCTAAAACTGGTTAGTGATCTCGGTTTTACTTCATTAAGCTCTTGACAGCTCAATGTACTCACATCTGTTACTGTTTGGTAGTTTGATTCCAAGAACACAAATCGCTTCAAGAACTGGCAACAAATTCATTCAGCCTCGTGATGCAGATCAAAATCCATCTGTTTACCCACCAAAAGCCATATTTTAATCATGGTACACTAGTGGTGGCAGCAATATCATAACTTAGACTTTCTCTCTGCCCTAAAGCTGATGGGTTGTACTCTTAATTTAAGCTGCTTTTATTTGAATTGGATATTTAAAACGCAAGTAGCCTGATATTCAAGCACTTACACACAGGATTTAATCAATCTTGCACTGGCCTAGGTCGTTACGACAGATCTTGGAAGCGAGCACTGACAGTAGTGCCTAAGAACCAGGCTGCGCAGCTCCCGCTATCAAAAGCAGCATCAGACACTTGGTTCGCATCTGGAGCACACAACGAGAGGCCCGGAGCCAGGCTGACAATGTTTCTGTGCAGACTCAGCAACCCAGGAACATGTGGGACACAGGGGCCAGCCTGGATGCAGCAGTTCAGCATCTGCTGGGGGAAGAAGCCAATCCAGGGTTATCACACGCTGCCCAAGTCGCACGTGCTCTGAGCGCAACAGAACACGCTTGCGGCAGGTGTTCTCATGGCAAATTTTTCTTCATGCACGTGCCAGCTGAAAGTGTTAAACAGAAACAAGTGTGTGCGTGACGGACAATGAAAAAGAGCATTTGAACAACCACACTTCGATTCATCTGAAAATACTTGCATTTTTCAAATGGTAAATTTGCGCTTCTGTCAGAATAAATATATGTAGAACTGCCGAGCAGGCTTAGTTGAGTCAGAATCAAATTTGCTGCTTCCTTGCCCTTGTTTCCTAGCTGTGGAGTGGCAGCTTCTCATTGACCTCATACACAAACAGTAAGAACACTTACTCTGGAATAGCTCTTCCTGAAGAAATTCATCCCTACACCCACCAAAAGCACAACCTGAGCTCTTACGACGTACGGTAAGTGATCAAAAGCATTCTGCACACAACAGTAATCTCACACCAAAGGTTCTGCTGGGATTTTTTTGTTAAATTCACAATATCCAATTAGACCTACTACCCACTAGGAAACTTAGTTCTGAAGAAGGCAGTAAGAATTATGCTTGTCCACAAATGTACACCACACAGAAAATTCTTCATTATTATCAATAGAGAAGAAGTCAAGTATGACAGCTGGTATCACACACGGGTATCACACATCCCCACAAAAAATACCAAATACTGAAAATAATACACTGAACACATTTGCTGTAAGATTGAGGCGAACTGTACTTTCGGAGTCTGCCAGCCAACACTTCAGAACTACTGGGCCCTTGTGCATAACATCAATATTTAAATGCGTATTAGGATGAATTGCATTGCATTGATTGAGCCTGTGTTAGAATCAAACTCAGTTCTTTCTGAGATTATTTCCAAATTGTCAAGTAACACTAAAGAGCTGCGAGTCAACGCCACACTTATGTTTATGTGAATTACAATGAATTTTGCAGCCAAGGATACATAAGGTTATAAAATTACAGTTAAAATACCCAACAGTTTAACAAGTGTCTCAGTTATGGGCACAATGTCTGAAAACACCGACTGCGGCGTGGTCAAAACCTGGAGAACGTATCCATCAATTTAGATCACGAACCTGCAAATTCTGGTGCTGGGCAGAGCTCTCCCAGAGGCAGTGCAGAGCTCTGTAGGTGTGACCCACTGCAGCATTGAAGCCATCGGTGAATCCTTGACCCTATGAAAAACCACAAAGTTTTGACACTAATTATAGATTTCACCCATCATTTTCCTTGATACATGTGAGTCGGTAGGACCCTCGTTTATTCATACCTGCAAAGAGAAGCCTGAGGGATTTTACAGGCTGGTTAACCTATGACCACTACATTAAGGCTTCAAAACAAATGTAACTCATTTGCTCGGGGATGGCAGATTAATAAATTGTTCCACCTCATTATCCCCGTAATACCTGACGGCATAGCTTAGAGGAAGCCTGGCAAATGACACGGGCCGAAGGTCAGTGCTCCTTCTCCAAAAACAAGATTACCGACCTAATACAAATATAGATGATTCAGTGGATTTATGAGAAGACTGTAGAAATCCTCGTTTGGGTTCACACAACTTGCATACCGAGCTGTAAAGCAGGGTCTAGGCACAAGAGATGGGAATCGAAACCGATGCCACCGTGTCTCCGAGTTCGGAGTGACTGCCGGCCGGCAGCGCCGGCGCAGCCCGACGTCCCCGCGAGCCGAGGAGCTGGGGACCAGCACCATGGAAGCCAACCGTGTGCTGCTGGTGGTGCAGGTGCCACGGCTGGGCTGCTCCGGGGCTACCAGCAACCACGACAGGCTGCCGCCTAACAACTCTCTCTGGGTTAGGACATCAATATAAAATAACAGGGAGAAGATGAGACACCGCCCTGCAATTCCAAACCCACGAATCATGGTGAAGACTCTCTCGAGTGACGCTTTAAAATAGTACCTCGTTTTAGATGGTTCAGCTTTTGTGCTGTGTAATGTCCCCAGCAATCTCCCAGCCTGTAGGGTCGTATTTGCAAGTGCTCATCAACACCCACAATAATGAAAAGAATATTTACAATGACAAAACTCGTGCCTGCAGGAGGTAAGGAAAAGGTGAACATCATGAAAGCTGCGATGAAATTACAAGGCCTGGAAGCTATGAAATAGGAGGTTTAAAATAAAAAGATTAAACTAGCTACAAACATGCTGAGGTTTACATATTGATTGGTCTTGGCAGAGAAGCTCGTAAAAGAGAAGAAAGGTTGTGGCTCAGAATAATTATTCTTTATGGTAACAGTCATACATTTCCTATGCAGGCATGTGTAAACTTCAATGGATAATGTCTAGAATAGAACAGGGCAGAGAAAACTACATAACTAAGCAAAAATGCTATTTTTTCAGAACTGCTTCTACATCTGTGGAAATAGGTGAAGGTTTGCTAAACTGTAGAGTGGACAATTTTCAAACGATTGCAAACACAGCTGAGCACCACAATTTGAATATCATCCCTGCAGCCAGAGCACAAGCAGAACATGGGCTTTCCTGCCAGAATTCTGCAGGGAACTATCAAGGCTTTTTGTTTCCAGAGTCAGAAATAAAAATCATCAAAACTACCAGGTCAGGAACGTCTGGTGTGCCTGACAAGGAGCACGAAATAACCCGACACCAGCCAGAAACGGCGAGCGAGGAATTCCCTTGAGAAGGGGAACTGTCCTGGGGCACAGGTCTGAGATGCTCCGGTGGGTATACAAAAAGGGGGGAGCGTGCAAGAGGAGAGTTGATTTGCATCCAAAATCACTGCGAAGCCGCTGTCCGGTACAAGGCAGAGCTGCTCCTTCACAGCTTTGACACACGCAGAGAGCTGTGCAGCCGGGGCCGAGGAGCTGAGACAGGAGCCTCGCCCTCCGGCCAGTCCAAGCTGGGTTCCGATGGAACTGGAGAAAATGGTCCTAACTCTCGGGCATCTCCGGGTGTCGGTACCGCTGCCAGCGTGGCTGCAGCACCCCCTTATCAATTATGTTCTGTTTTGCTACTACGAAACATACAAAGTAGACAAAATCCTGAGAGTTTCTGTAAACAAAGCTGCCATGTGGAAACAAACACTCTTCTGTTTGCAAACACTTTGTTACCGAAGCACCTGGCATTGTAAAATGTTGGTATTTTTCTCTTTCTCTGCTATTTTAAGCAGAAAGAACTGCTCTGGAGCGAGACTTAGGGCAGGAAAGGAGCACTAACCACCAACCTCTGTCATGTTAGAGATGAATTCACAACGTCACCGGCACTGAAAAATTGCTTGTATTTCACCTCTCTTTTTCCAAAGGTCTTTAATTCTTCCTCTGCAAAGGAATGTTATTTTTGCTGCTCAATTATGTTTTAACCATTCCATCAGATCGAGCTATATATAAACATATGGACCCTTGCTTCAGAACCCCTTACTCAGCTTTTACTTCATGAAGAGAAGAGCGATGTTCCAAGGTCACAACTGATTAATCTTGACCTGTGAACCTTGAAAGTGTAAAGTCTTAATATAAATGTATTACCCTACATAGTAAAGTGAAATGTACTCCGTATCCATGACAAATAATGAACTGGATTTTTCCGACTTTACTCTTTGGTTGCCTGTTAAGCACTTAACTACCAGATCTGTTAACTCTTTGGTGCTCTTTGGATAAATCATGTGCCTATCAAAGAGAGAGCAGCCGGGATGGAGGTATCTTCTCGTCAGGTATTTTGCAAAAGATTTTTTGCTAAGCCTCAAGGTTGCTCATGGCGGAGCTGCACAGGCATGCTTCAGCCTAATAAAGAATATATCATTAGCAAGCATTAATGCTTGTGTTTAACAGGAATTTAAGGCTTCCAATAGTATTGCGGCAACATTTTTATATTACTGGTACTATTATATATTTCTGGTAATATTTGTTTGGAATTAAGCCACAAGATAGAGATGAGTGAAACAGAGTTATTTTAGAAAAAAAAAATAATTGCTAAATGGATAACTGTCATCACAAATTCAATCATACAGTAACTAAACTAAACAAAGGTTTGAAGGGGGGAAGCTCTTTCCTTTTAGTGGAATCGCATGAAGTTAAGCTTTTTAAAAGAAAATACATTCATATGTGCTTCTGGATTGTGTATCTTCTGCATCTTTCTGTAAGAAAGTCTAGTGTGAGCAGAGGAGTGAAAGCCTTGAGGAGCTCATGGTGGGTCAAACCCAGTCGTGTTTCCAAGCCCGCTGCAGATCAGTGAGCTGATCAAACACCGGTTCGTGTTTCAAGGGCCTTCAGCGCAGTCTCACACAGGCTCCCACCACACGGCACCAGAGGTGCCAGTGGAATTCCTGCAGCATTCTAGTGAGGGATCTCCAGAGTCCAAGCGAGGCTGGAAGGAGAGGGGTGGCAATGCTGCTGCAGCTCTGCTGTGCATGGTACAAACAAGGAAAGACAACATCTGTGTTCAGGTCAGTCTTACAGAGCAGATTTCTCAGCATATGTGCACTTCACTGGCAGCCTCTTCAAAGAAAATGAAGTACACAAAAAATGGGACGTCCATCGCCTGGCACTTTTAACCTAACCAGAAGATAGTAAAGTCACAACGAATTTATCAGGTGCTTCTTGTAATTGCAACCGGGACTGGAAACATTTACAATTGTGACAATACCATTAGTTGTCCTCAACAGATACCGTGAAATCATTTCTGGAATACATTAGGACAGTCTTACATGGGTGTTTTCACCAAGTAGAGACCATATTTCCTGCAGATCTGAGGCCCAATTCAATTAAAACCATAATAAATCTATTTCAATCTTTAATCATTCATTTTGAAGTACTGACAGGCACATTAGGCACTCCTGTCTAAAATTAGTTCTGTTCATGCTGGAAGCAACCATTTATCCCATCAAGCTATTTGTATGCTTAATATTAGAAGACTTCTTCTGGGAGATGTTACCATTTCCGTGTGAGGTTTCTCTGAAGTATCTTGTTTGGTTCCTAGAATACAGATTTGCTATCGTAATTAATGTCCTAAAGCTCTGTGAATTGTACGTCATTAAAATTTCCTTTAATCTGCAGACTGCTCTGAGAAACCAAATAGAAGAAACTAAGAGGTTCTCAAGAAACTAAGAGGTAAGATCAAAAGAGGGCTGGTTTAGGAAATGCCAGACTTTGACCTGCCGTTGCATTTTACCACCAGGAAGGGTGGTGCAGCCATCACAAACCAGCAACGGGTTCTTCACCCATGGTGTGCCCGTGGCTGCAGTGGTCAGTCTTCACAACAGCAGCTCCAGCTGCTGTCGTTGGGCCACAGCCAGTAATAACATCTCAATAAAACCTTCCACTATGCACACGCTCCGATCAGATGCTCTAGGGCACAGAGAAACCCTAACCCTGTTTATGGCCATGCACGACCAGTTCTACTGGCCACATTTTCATGATGCAGTTTCCTTTCAGAGGCTTTGGAGGACACATGAGCATATGGAACAATTTTCCCCACTGCTGCAGCCCTGCGTGTTCCCCAGTGGCTAGGCAGCCCTCAGAACAGCTGTCAGCTGTGCCCGTGACAAAAGTGCTCACTTACTCAGACTCATATAGAGAGATAAAATGAGATTTTTAAACCCGGTGTCAGACTGCGTCCAAAGCTACCCTCACCACAGCAGAACACGCAACAGTTCCTCCTCTAGACACTGTGGTTCCGCTGCCATCGTCCCAGAAGAACAACTGTGAAGGCAGCAAGGTTTTGGCCATCACAGAATTCTCGAAGGTGACACATTACATATATTTACTATAAACTCCATCTGATCTGAATCAACACGAGCTCCTCGCCTCTGGACGCTCCGTCGCGAGGACAGTTCCAGCTGCTGTGGTTGGGTGACCGGCCACTGGATGTCACTGTTAGTCTGGATGCAGAAAGACAAACTGCGCTTGTTTGGCATCAGAAAATTTTTGAAGCCAGGATGAATGTGAGCTCACTACATGGAGAGAATATTTTCAGGCGCTGACAGCATTTGCTCAAGTCTCACATTTCTGCCCAGTATATGGCATAAACACTTTTTTTTTTTGGTGATTCATTCATGAATCTGATAGCAACTCATGTGTTCCCAGCTTCACTCCTCTCCTGACATAAACTCGTGTCCTGTGCCGTGTGCTTATTTCTACAGAACCAGCCCGGGAGGCTCCAGCATCCCCAAAGCGCTCCGGGGGCAGCCCCAGCTGCACTGCTCCCCAGGGATGAGGAGAACCTTCTCCAGCCCCACCAGCGCTGCTCCCCAGGGATGAGGAGAACCTGTCCAGCCCCACCAACGCTGCTCTCCAGGGATGAGGAGAACCTTCTCCAGCCTCAGCTGCACTGCTCCCCAGCGATGAGGAGAACCTTCTCCAGCCCCACCAGCGCTGCTCTCCAGGGGTGAGGAGAACCTTCTCCAGACCCAGCTGCGCTGCTCCCCAGGGATGAGGAGAACCTCTCCAGCCCCTGGCACAGCTCGCTGTCTCCCTCCCATGGACAGCCCTCACACAGACGCTGCAGAGCTGGCTGGCTTTCAGTGCGGACATCAGAGTCACAGCTACACAGAATGTCCCAAACCAGGAGCTGTCGACATCCACTGCTGAATTAGGAGAGAAGAAAGGGAAACTTTTATTCTTTCTCTCCTAAAATGTTCAAGTATCGAGTATGAAAGCACAGAAAACAAAGATAAACGAGTGTTCTTCTTTGTAAGTTTAAAGGCCACTTCAGCAGTGACATGAGCCAGGTTTGGCTGCACATGATGGTCTCTGAGACACAACAGGAGGAGGCCTCATAATGTCAATACGTCAAAAAGGAGAAGAAAGGTATTTGAAGAAAAGATATTTGAAGCAACTGTATGAAAAAGGATGACCGACTTGTTTTACAGTTATTTTGAAACAGTTATTTAAAATAATTAGACTGCCCTGAACCAATACTGTAATATTGACACAGGTATAATCACAGTAAATGACATTAAGAGCTTGTCTACAGGCAAATTGCATTGCTCGGATCGTAATGGGATTGTTAAAGCTCAACAAATCCCCAAGTCCAGATATAGTTGACATAGCAGAAAAGGAAGGGAAAGAAGTTATGCCAGAAAGCCCAAAAAATCTTGGGCTTACGCTGACGGAGCTATTCCAGTGAGAAGAGCTCCCAGCTGACCAAACCAGCTGGATGTGAACAGAAGCAAGCTACACATCAACCCTGAAATACGGAACTGCAAAGGAGGCAACGCTGACATTTTGCTACATTTAAGCTTGAAAGAGAAGCAGAGCAAGTGCCATTAATGTCACCATTTGACGGTGTCGTTCTGCAGGTTGCAGAGCAGCTTGGGAAGAGGAGATGTGAACGCACCAAAGTCCAGGGGGAGGCTTTGCAGCATTGAGACCACTGACCTCTCCAGCTGGAGCTCGGAAGGGTGTTGGGACTACACGAAATGGCAGTTGGCCTGCAGGGACCTGTGGTGGTGATTCTCCAGACACGCTGAAGACTTTTTAATAACGGCTTACAAAATAATAGAGATATTTTTCTCACCCTGGAAAGGAAAGTTACAGTAACTTCCAATTTGACAATCCCGTGTCTGTATTTGCTCCCCTCTAACTCCTAAAGAAAGTGAAAAATAAAAAGCCCACAGCAAAAGGTACACAGGAACTGGTCAAGAAAAAAAATCACAGCTCACACATAGTTCTTAGAATGACAGTCCCTCAGCCAGGTGCCCGTTCTTCCCGTGGCAGGAATCTGAGCATGCCCCACCGTGTCTCTGGCACCCAGGGCATCCGTGAGCAGTGGCGAGTTTCAGCTCAGAGCGCGGACACTGCGGGAACCATTCTGCAAATGTTTCCCTGAGATCAGAGGAAAGACATTTTAAAATCTTTTCAGACAAAGCCTTTACGACAAGTCCTGGCCGCTGAAGTTAACGGCAAAAGTCACATTAACTTCAGTGGAAACAAAAGCGTGTTCAAATCGGTAACTACCTGCACCAGGTTCTGCCTCAAAAGCTGAAAACCAGCAATGAGAAGAATGACTGACCTAAATATTTAGAAATTACTTAGTGACAGTTAGTGAATCTATTTTTGAGTGGTTAACTCCAGACTTCTCAGCGAAACTTGACCACCAGAGATAAAACTTTACCAAGACAGCACCTTTTAATGTATTTCAGTTCGAGGCACATAGAGCTACTAATCACTTGAGTGAAAAATTGGGTCAGAGTTATCCCCATCTTCCCCAAAGTGCTGTAAAACTAGATTTAAGAGTATATATATTTAAATGAATATATAGTTATATATTTATATAGAATTTTGTATTCTATTTAGCAGAGATAGCAGAGTACAGTAAGTGCTGAACCCACTGTGGATTGTGTTCACTAAAGGACAGCAGTAAAAACACCAACCACAGGGCTTTTTTTGCTAAGTTCACTTTCAGCCCTGTTCTCAATAGATTAAAAATCCACATTAATTAGTAACTCGAAAAACCCTCTACAATTCCTAACGCACTTGCAGAGACGTGGCTGTTTTGTACCTGTTAATTAACAGATATAAGATACAACACGGATGTAAACCAACACATTTAGATGTTATTTATGGCTGTACAGATCCATAAGTAAGAAAATGGGGATAAGTGAAGGTCTATTATTTTCCACTAATATTTCCGAACTGTTTTAATTGTATTTCTACCATATGTTCATATGTAAAGTCTTAAAATAAGAAAATTTAAGTCCAGCATGCCTTTAGTGGACTACATCCTCAGTAAGCGTTCCTCAGCTCTAAGCATTAGCTTTGCTTTCCTATTTTTTAAGAAGCAGTGTGTTTAAGGTTCCATTTTCAAATGTTTTTCATCAACAACGCCTAAAGGTGGCATGCTCACAAAACAGTCTTCCCAGAAACAACACAAGATAAGGCATAAAAGACATATTAGATTGCGGAGTCCCTGTCTCCAAACGCAACACAAATAAATGCAAAATGCTTTAGGGTTTGTCGCTTGCAGCGTGCAACAGCTTTTCCATTACGCTTTGCCTGATCCTCTGCCAGGTTTCTTCAGAAAAACCGAGCACTAGCATGAATAGAAAGAGCTTGTCTGGAGGTCATGCTGTGGAGGCTGGGAAGCAGCAGGCTGGTGTTCCCCCTCCTGACTCACTCCAGCACCTCACCGGGCCCTTCCTGCCTTGTTCTACCCAACTATCAATGTTCTACCCAGCTATCAATACGGACATTCAAGCTTCCTTCCTATTAAAGTCCTACAGATAATCAACGACTATATCAGTGTTATGACATTTATTAACTAACATTAATGCTATAGGTAAATCCAGGACCCCCCGGATGGATTGGGACTTAGTGCTGTGTGACACAGCCAAAGATGCAGAGTTTAAATTCCTAAATCATATGATTGTTCCAGTACAGATTATAGGACCTGAAGCAACTTCCTACTGTAATTTAAATTCCAAATGCTTCAACAGTGGTTGCTGCTGCTTCCCAGCGCCTGACTGGCAGGAGGGGAACTCCCTGGTTCTCAGCCTGCATTCTACCGGCCCTTCCCAGGCAGGGTCTGTTGCCATGGCCCACCCCAAATACCACAACTATGATAGTTTTTTTCCACCCAAACTTGTCATATTTTTGCCAAAGTCGATCTCTTCCTTATAACTGAGAACCACCTGGGGGGCTTTTCTCCTGTCTTTCCAGGGAAGTTTAATTCTTACCCCTCAGCACTCCTTACACTGGCTATCTCCTGCTCCCCGATAGCAGCCACACTCCTACACAGCTTCATCCTTTCCTTTTTCCCTCTCTCTGCTGCAGTCTCCGCTGAACTTCCTGGAGCACGACTGTCTGACGGAGTGCAGAACTGAGTGACGCCACCGGGAACCCTGGAGGATGCGGGACTGCTGACGAGGAACGGTCCCCAGATGAGGGCTTCAGGCTGTAAGGTCCCCACGACACGACCGTGCCTGAGAGAAAACATGGACTAATATTTCCAGAACCACAGTTTAGAGGACCCCTGCCACTGCAGGAGCGTTGCAGGAAGCGTTTGATGCTAAGGAAGTATTCTGACCTGAGGAGAGCGAGGTTGGCACTGCTATTGTAAATAATAGTTTCCTAATTCCTAGTCTGAATATGTCAGTGATAGCACAACAAACAGCTGGGTGAGAGAAACGCTGTGAAGCAAAAATAACTAGCAGAGTTTTGTTTTCTTTTGGTGAGGAATTGCTCTTCACAGCTCTACTACACGAGTCCACAGCGTTGGCCTTGAGCTGCCAGCTCCTCAGGGCAACGTTTAAATTAAGTCCTCTTCTGCTTTTGTGTTGGTTTTGTTTTGTTGCCTGTTTTTTTTTAATCAGGAAACTATTTATATTCATTTCAGGCTTTGTAATCTTCTCCAACCCACTGTTAACAAATAACAAACAAACAACAGAATACCCAAAGCTAAATGTTGACTGTAAACCCCCATTTCCTATTTAATCAGCCTCATGGCATACTGGAAAATAGATCATTTAGTTCCACTTCATTATTACGGGAGTAAAAAAAATCTTACAGTCAGGCTTAAAGCACCTAAATACCTAAAGCCATGTTCTAATCTGTAAAGCACACGGGTGTAAAACTGGCAGGCAATTTGTCATTTCCTTGGGGCAGCGCTTTATGGGGACTGGCAGCGGCTTTCTGTCCTTCGCACGTACGGCCGCGCTCGCTGCTGCAGGGTCAGATTCTGTGCGAGGGAACGTCGACCCCGGCAGATAACGGATATGTGGCTGTCAAGGGGGGCAACGGAGGGACCGGTGCAAGGAAATCTGAAATTGCTGGCTTCACCCTCAGACATATATAGGGCTCAATATGACAGATGTGCACCAAAATTAGGTTGAATCTAGTAGGGCTGCCAGAGAAAGCCACATGCAATCAAAGCAAATAGTCTTACCCTTAAAATGTCTTGCAAAATACTCTCTACTGCCTATCCAGGAGATAGTCGCTTGCCTGCAGTGTGGATTTCAAACCACCAGAGAACAGAGGGTCAGTAGAGGTTCTTCCAGCCTGGAGAAGACCACCCTCTGTGGCAAGAACACCCCACGAAATTCTGAGGTGTCCCAGACGTTTAGGAACAGGATGAGATGATTCCTTGTGGTGGCAGCCGACTGGATGCCGTTACAGACAGCCCATTCCAATTGTATGTTCCTTCAGCAGATTTTCAACTGGCATCGGAGAATGTGAGATTGTGAATAAACAACCCCCGAATTACATTAATGACAAAGTGATAATATCTTTGAACTCAATTGGGTTTGGTTCTTTCACATGTTGTTCATCAACACTCTAATATCAAAATAAACACATGTAAATACTGCCTGATGAAGCTGGTAAAAAACATCAATAGAGGTTGAAGAATTAATTAAAATGGAAAAAAAATTCTCTGGGGAAGGACCTATTGTTTTGAAATATGTAAAGCTGACCATTCCTTTCTCGGCCTTTCTTGGACTGAGCACAGCATTACTGTCGCGATGTTACTACATTAATTAACTGCCCTTAGGAAGCTGACATGAGAACACCTTTCTTCTGCTCCAAAATGATGGAGGTATTCTAAAAGCAGTTATGTTAAAATATTAGAAAAAGGCACAAAGTCCTCAGTTCTTTACATTTCACAAAGATAGCAAAGCATTTCTGGACCTAGCTAGAAGCAAAACCTTGCTATTTTAAGTTCTTTTTCCAAATAAATGACTTGTAGGGACTAAAATGGCTCTGTTTGTTCATTGTGTACGGGCCAGAGGTTGTGGAGATCCTCAGCTTTGCTGGAGTAGCTGCATAAACACCTGCTAGTAAGAGGCAGAACTGGTGCATTCCACGGGGCTCGGTGTGCGTGGTGATGGAGGCAGGCAGCATCACCCAGGCCACCACCGTGCCCTCTCCTGGGAGTCCATGTCCCACCACTGACAATCAAACACTTGGCCTAATGAAGCCTTTTCTCTCTCCAAGTTCCCTTGCACCGAAAGAACATCTCCTCCTTCTCCTGTGCGGCCGAAGGGCCGGTCAGTTTGTGAGGGGAGATGAAAGCTGGGGTGCTGTGGGGTGAGCAGCGTGTCGGGGTGTTCCATCTCTGCCGGCAGCAGCTGCGTAAAGCTGCTCGCGGTTTGCCAGCCACAAGTTGTTATTGCCTGATGCAGACACCGCGCTGTACGCGGTACGTGGACTGCAGGGCAGCAGCACAAGGAAAGGCTCATTTAAAAATACAGACACGTAAGCAAGACAGAAACCCCACCTCCATGTGATTGTCTGAGAGGGATCAAATGGGTGGAAATGCCACAGATAGACACACTCCTCCCAGCATAATTGTCACTATCACAGCTGTGGTGGAGAGAGGGGGAGGAGAGCGGATGATGCAAGGAGCTTGGCATCGTGCTTAGCAATCGCTAGACTGCACCCTTTCGTAAGAGGCGAGGAAGTGCTGGAATCCACCCGAGACAGCCAGCTCTGTGCGCAGAAGCGCTGGAATCCACCCAAAACAGCCCAGCTCCGCGCGCAGAAGCACTGGCGTCCACCCGAGACAGCCAGCTCTGCACACAGAAGTGCTGGAATCCACCCGAGACAGCCAGCTCTGAGTGCCGTCACCATCACCGGGTGTGCAGAGCCAGCAGCGACACGCTGCATCTGCACCTGCATCAGCTGCACAAGCCTCCGGACACATGCAGCCTTCCCACCCTGAAAAGTTCATCCAGCAGCTATGTGATTTACTCCAACAACACCAGTTCTTAGGCATTTATTTTCAGAGCTCATTACAAACAGTAATTAAATAGTCATAATGTCCCTAGCCTTAACCCTGTTTAGTAGATAAAGTGGATAATTAAGCATTGTTAGCTCCATTTTGCATCTACGGAAACTGGTGAGAGAGGCTAACACAAGGTCAGGGGGCTACTCTGAGTCAGCCCAGGATTACAATACGTCAGTTACTAACTCCTTCATCCAAAAATGCTGGGATATTTCACTGATTGTGAGGAGCTATGGATCAAAACTTCTATTCCTGTCTTATTACTGAGAAATCTAATAGAAAGTATTACATGATTTAACTGCATCAAGTATTCGAGAACTTGAAAGGAGCACTGATGTTCCGTATTTCATCTGTCAGGAGGGCTAACCACCCATCTCTTTGTGAACAACCTCTGGCTGATGTCACTCGCTGTTCTTACGTGTACATCCTTGTGTCGACACGTAACGAAGCAGTCAGATGTGACAAACCTGACACCCAGCCTGTGGAACTGAGTTTTAAATGTTATTATTTGTAGCTGCCCAGGTAGAACCACAAAACCCTGAATACTCCTTCTCCATCAGAGGTTTTCATTTGTGTTAAGTGCAGTGACAGCTGCGAGATGTGGGACAAGCGTCCCCCCTGAGTGCACCTTTCCCGAGCTGACCGTGAGTCCCCGGAGGCAGCAGCGGAACCGCTGTATCCTTCAGGCTATATATAGCTCTGTTCTGGAAACCGTTATCTCAGTGCTGGCCAGTCCGCTTGCTTCATTCAAAAGTGTTTATCTTGCCCCAACTGCCAGCTGAAAGATGGAATGCTATTTTCAGCCTATGAAAGAGGCCTAAAGAGAGCTGAATTTTTAAATGCTCCCCTTTCCCTGATTTAGTATGTTAGTAGTTACGCAAGATACTACAAATTGAAGACCTCTATTCACCACAGGTGTATAAAAAGGACACATTTTGTCTACTTAATTGTCTCAATCTAATTTCTAGAAAGTGGAAAAGACTTCAAACACTCAATTTTTGGCCTTGCTCTTATGCCAGACCAGTAAGGATCAAGAAAAGACCATGAGCATTTCATGTGGGGACCTCCAGTCACCGATGTGGACAACTATCCCAACAAACGCAGGATCAGTTGAACCATCAGCTTCACTAGGCCACCCTGAGCTCCCAAATCCTGATTGTCTTCCAAAGTTTCCTCAGGAAATGTGTGATTATACTCCCATAATCGCAACAAACACTGAATTTCATACTTCCATTTAAACCTATGGAAAAAGTGACAGATTTACAGAGTGGGAAGAGTAGACCCCCTAAGTAATGTGTATGTAATAAAAAGCACCTTACAAACTCCATTGAACTGAAAAAGCCTTTAAAGGACAATTGCCTTTAGTAAATGTTGAAACAGTATGAAAAACAGAGCTGGAAAACTGTCCTTCTGCCTAAAATTATTGATGAGGACTGAGTGGAGGGATCATTTCTTGCCAGGTAATCCAGATATAACTAGATGAGACCCACTTGTGCCATGATACTCAGTACCAGCCATGGGCTAACATTCCCTAAATTGGGATAATACCCCACCCGGTCCAGAAGTTAAATGACTTGGGTAGTTTCTTTCTAGCATGGACAGATCCACCACTCGTGGTGTGACACAGTTCTACTCCTAGGCACCAAGGAAGTGGTGCAAAAGAACAATTGTGAAGACAGCCAAAAGATTTAGACAGCTTTACTGCTTAAAAACAACAACAACAACAACATATCCAACCAAAACAACTCAAAACAAAGACTCAGAAAAATCAAGCTTTCTAGAAAAATTCAAGGCAGCTGGACCTGACACCGGGACTGGAGTGGTGGCCCAGTGATGCTCCCTCTCCTGTCTCATAGCTGCCTCTCCACTTGGCTCCCAACCAGTGTCCTTGTTAATTGGATGCGGAGTGATGGATCTGGCCACCTGGCACTCTGTCTGGCTCCGAGCTGATCACCAACGCTCTTGGCAGGCTAAGTGGGGAACTGGCCACCTGGCTAATACGAGGGCTACAGAATCTCTGACGAGCTCATTGCCAACCTGCTAAGACACTTTTTAATTGCAGATACTGACAATAATTTCTCTTTTTTGCTCTGTTCATCTTTCTCATCACAACTTGTACGCGCACAAAGAAACACGCAACTCAAGAACCCCTCCTCTCTTTACTTTCCTCTGTCTGCTACCGTGGATAAAGACAGACTCCTGCTTAATTGCTAAATGAGAATAAAATGAGCTTCTCGCCTTCTTCTCCAATTTCTTTAAATTATTGCACGTTCCCTACCCCCACTCCATCCTGTCTTGCTTCTCACCATCATTCTCAACACCCCAGATTAGAATTTATATTAGCTGATGAGTTTCACAACAATTTTTGAATGGTGTTGTTTGCTGCCTATTTTTTAATTAGTAAAAATACTGACAAAAATTAAGAATAACATCAAAACAAAGAACTGGACAAAAATAATGTGAAATCAGATTCATGCTTGAGGGCTAGATTCTCCACTTGCCTTGCACCCTGTTTTATTATTAGCACTTGCAAAACCTTAGTGAGAAAGGTCACAATTTTGATTTGATTTTTTTTTACATTCATTTTGCATATATGTAAATTACTCCACAAGGAGCAAGGCAATGGAAAATGAAGAATGAAGCACACAAAAATACATCAGTAAAGAATTCTAGAGTACTGGCAGCGTCACACAGTGGAACACCCTATGTTACGCTGTGAAAATTAAATTTATTACTTCAAGATCTTAAAGTTATTACAAGTACTGAGATTTTCTACTCAATTTCAAATGTACTATGATGAGGCTCCGCAATGTTTTTCAGCTGGTCTGGGGATACAGTAAGTAGCTAATGTCAAGCTCTTACATGCATTAAGAATGATCTGAAAATAATGCACTTTGTTAATTGCAATCATTGTACGAAAATTAGATCGCTGATTGGAATAGGGCTACCTTCACTCCTGGCGGGACGTCGTTAATTTAAACCAAAGATTCATTTGCACCTTGAAGGGCCTGCTCCAGTTGACTTCAATAGGGGACTCTCCAGAAGCTTAAGGAACTGGATCAGGCTAAGAAGGTGGCTCCTAGGGGTGGATTTCCCAATCCTTAAACAGCCATAGTTTAACTGAAATTAATGGAAGTTAATCTCCACTTGGATAAACCAATGTTTTGTTATCCAAGTGGAAATTATGGAACTTGTTTTCTTCTTTTCATGGAGGGAAGTATACTGTAGTCGTAACACCACCATTTAAACCAAGATGGCCTAGCACTGGTGCTGAGAGCAGCAGCCACACGCTTCTCCCTCCGCTCGTTCCTAGGCTGATACCACCCTTTCATTTGTCCCGGCCAAAGTTTTCACGTAGCCACAGGATGAAACACTTCATGATATCAACCCAGGTAAAAACCAGGGTCGTTTGTCACTCTTGGTTACGTTTATGATCCATTGCTCTCCCATCCATTCACCTCCCAAGGGGAGGGAGCAGCATGGGAACAGAAAGAGGAGGCTGGGAGCCACAGAAGAAGGAATCACTTCTTTTAGCTGCAAGTGCTGTCTTTGAGCAGTTAACGTTTACTGTGAAACCACACGGTAACAGCTCACCTCTAAGAACTGCAGCACCAAGGAAGTGTTTCTAGGATTCGTTTAGCAGCAAAAAGATGTTATGAGCTGAAAATCCGCACTGAAAATGGAAAAGTGATATTATATAGAAGTATCGGAGGTGGTTAATCCTGAAATAGTCTCTTTATATTAAACTATTCTGCTCAATTTTCTCAATTTGCAAGGTAAGTCCAGCTCAAGCTTTCAGCAATATGAGAAGCATGAAGGCACATATCTGTACCCCATTACTTACACACACAGAGTGTCTATGCCTAATAATATATTAATAGACACATACATTTGCATTAACAAGCTATTAGAAGTTTACATTTTTGTGGTCCAAGATAAACATACTAGAAAAGAAAGGAAAGGAAGGAGTGGTCAGTCAAATTTCCCAGGGATCCGTCACTTTGTCTCCCTTTTATTCTCCCCATACATATTGCTTCAGAGTGTCAGTGCCCTGAGCAACACTACAATAGCTGAGACAAAATGTTTTAATTCACTTCCAAAACTCAGTTCAGGGAAGCTGTCTGTCAGAAGCAGGTATTTAGACAAAGAACTGGTACTTTTTTAGAAGTACAACACCTATGTGCTTCCATGTCTCTGAACTTTTCTGGAATAAACCCACTTATCTTTTGTAGCCTTTTTTTTTTTTCCTTTCCAATTTTCATAATAGCCCTGTAATTATGGGAAGAGTATCTCTCTGCAGTCTAAAGGTGGAAGAAAGTATTCTAGATATTCATTAGGACAGGAATGAATGTTAAAGTGATCAAGTTGCTGTCTTCCCATTATTTTTAACCTTTTTATAGCTGGACAATTGATTTTCCTGTATCCATGGTGGAGAAGGTTTCAGGAAACTCTTACTGCTTTGAAGGGAGCCCGTATCTGCATGAGCTCCCACTTTGACTACCATTGAACCGCATCTACTCTCCTTTACCTGGTGAGCCTCGGCCAGTAAAATTCCTGCCGATCTCCATAAGAATGTATAGGTGAGTCAGGAACCCCCACACTAACCCACAAATGTCACCAGCCACTGAAAGCGTCTCCTTGTCCTTCAGAAGCCTCCTCTTGCAGAGCAGCATCGCTGCCCCTTGCAATCTCTCGGGTTGCTCCTGTGCTCTCCTGGAAAGCGGGGACACAAAAGCATTGTGGTGCGTTTGGGCCCTAATGTCCCTGCTGACTTGTCTGCATCTCCATCATCTTCCATGTGCTATTGGTATCTGCTCCTGTCACCATGTCTTGTGACTACTAGACTATGGAGCCCATGCTGCTCACAGTTTACGTCAGAGAGGCTCCAGCTTGCTTATTTGATCCCCCTTCTCCATTCTGGCTTTACAACCATGTGTAACTTCACTTTGCTCCCCTTTATGTTTCATGGCTCACATAAACACTGGACCACTACTAATAAAACAAATAAAAAATCCAGCTATTTTAGCTGACTCGCAGTTTCCGGTGTCTGTCAGGCTACAAGAGGCTCTCTTGTGCTCTCTGACTCTGTATCAGAGCTTGAACTACCAAGTTATTAGGTAACAGCTCATTGGCACAGGGCTCCTTCCAACGCATTCAGCTGGCTCAGCTCTTTCTGCTCTGAGAGTGCTTTCCATTCTTCTGACTGGTGATGCATCCCATCAGCAAGGGTCCACATTATTTTTTAATCTTCCAGTGGTAAAGGGCTGCTGAACACGTATGACTGCCGTTTCCAAGCATGACATTCAGTGCTGCTGGTGCTTTACCTTCCCCATCCCAGGTGCTGGTGGAATGCTTGTTGCTCTTTGCTAACAGGCTTTGAGAACTTCCAGCTGTGGACAAGGACGATGGAAATTGTGGACAAGGGATTTATTACAAAGCCTCAGCACTTGGTGTTATCTTAGTAAAGTATGTGACCGTCTTTCTGGTATTTATCTGTCCCTGCTAGTATCGACCCAAACAGGAGCTGGGTGCTGCTGAGCCCCTGCAACCTGCAAAAGCCAGTGAGTTGCTCCTTAGCACCTTCCCAGTGCCCCCACTGCTCTGCCCCAGTGCTCCCAGCAAACACTGCGGTGATCTTTGGGTTCTGATACTCGCTGCAGTGATGGAGCGGTAGCCTGTAAGCAACAAAATGTTAGTTCCCTGTAAAAGGTTGTTTTTCTTTAACTGGTCTGGCAGTCCAAGAATAGCTCTGTGCACCCAAGTACATACAGTATGGTAAGTACTGACAGATAATGCTATCAAGGTCTTTTCCTAGAATATGGGGATTAACTCACCTCATTAAAATGTACACATTCTGCATAGCATAAAGCAGTACTACTTCAGGGCAGTTATTTAAGCCAGCCAAAAGATATTATGTTCTGTGAGAACTAGGATGATCCCTAGCTGTCCTCTTACTTCCCTGTATTCAGATTTTTATAATCCTTTTAGATTAGTACGTAGATACCATAGCACTGAGCACTTTTAAAAACCTAAAATAGACTACCCTAGCTTAAGTTTCTAGCTAGTAAAGAAACTCAAGAGGAGAGAAACATAATTAACTTGGAGCATAGAAAGATTCCCTTGTGGAAAAAACATCCTGAACTTAAAAAGGTAGTTTGCACAAAATACCTAATGGGGAACACACAGAACCTGGCAGGTTATATACTCTGAAGTCTGAGGTCTTAGGTTGAAGGTGGAAAGGTTTTTGTTTTATTTTCCCCTGAGCATTTGTTCTTAGACATTTAAAATGTAGCTGAATTTTTTTTTTTTTTTCATATGAAAATGTAATCATCATGGTTTTCAGTGCTTGGTCTTTTTCTGTCAAGAAAACAAAAATAAAAGCTAGAATTGCCTACAGGTATTTCTCTACATTCAGAGAATCCTTCTGAAAGTTCTCAGAGCACAGTTCTGCTCACACTGAAATAAAAGCTGAAATCTCCTGAGCATTAGTAGACGGAGAAGGTAGGAGATGGAGGAAGCAGAAGTCTGTACAGGAAGCTCAGGCCCTCCAAAAACCAAAGTACTTTTCCCAAATGATTCTGTTTTTTCCCTCATCACGTTTTCTTTCCAACTCACTCAGGTAACTCTTAGCAGTTTCTGGGCTGCTTCATTTCTTTCTGCATGTGCAACAGCCTTTGTGACAAACAGCCATCGCAGATGTGTTTGCTTCAGAACCAAGCTCTTGGCTATTTATCAGCTGTGCAAAAGTCTGTTCCTACAGATGGGCGGTGGCTACAGAAAGGTGAATTTTACAGAACTGACTGTTGATCTATTGCAGATGAAAATTCTAAAGCCCAGATTCCCATAGTCGTTATTACTGTCTTACCATAATTCCTTTTCTTTACAACAGCCTTATCTAAGTTAATTATACTGGCATAAGATGTCAGTCAGGTGTCCTGCCCACCCCTGCCTCCAGCTGTTTGGGTGGGTTTTTTTAAATTACGGTTACAGTACCAACTTAAAACACAACAGCAGCTATTTCTTTCAGCTGTTACGTACCATCAGCCTGAGGAGTCCTAAGGCCTAATAAATAAGAGTCCCAGGAAATACTGCCATGGGAAGAAACAAGTTTGCAAACGCAACCTTCTTATTTCTGCCGTTCTCAGTCTCTGCTGCCTGGTCAGCATCTTTGGCCATTTTACACCCTTCTGAACAAATCCTTAAAAGAGGCAAACTGATGGTTGGTTTGCTTTTGAAGAATTCCAGAGTAGCTCTGTAAATACAACATTTCTGAAGACTGCTACGCTTGAGATGTGTTGGATGTAGTTCATATCAATAAATCCTCTATTTTATCAGTATGTCAGAAATCTTAGGAGATACTTGGTATTGTCTTGTGCTGTCAGATGACAAAACCGTTCTGATCTGGTATAGCCTTCCCAGAGCCTGCTTAATAATGAAAAGGCTGCCATACAAGATAAAGCAGTGAGTACAGATAACACAACGAAGCCTGAAAACGGGGACAGAGAAAACTCTCCAGGCCAAATAGAAATCTGCTGGGATTCTGTAAATGAACCAAAGAGAAGTCCATTCCCTTTTTTTTTAAGAATTAGTATATCAGTCTCAATTAGAAATTCTTCTCAATTCCAAATAAGAATTGTCATTATTTATTAACACAGTTTCTAACCAAGGATGTCACTGTGCATTAGGCTGGTAATAAAGTGAACCTCACAACTGTCATTTTTATAATTCCAGCCTCACATCTTATTGCTAGTTAAAGCTGTATCTCATTACTATGTAAGTCAGAAGGAGCACTGGTGTAAAATAAAGGCTAAGCACTCTGAAAATCACATCCTGTCACCTGCTGAGACCACTCTGTCCCATGTCTCTTTCAGTCATATAATAATTTATTGAATTATGGAGCTATTCAATAAAACATTATATTATGTAACTCTGGAAAGCAACTCTGGAAGCTTTGCCTACAAATTGTTTACCTTCAGGTGAAGTTCTACTCCCTTTTTGCATAGAGAACTCTTAAAACCACAGAACGCAACCTTTAGCCATTTTTTAGGTAACACACATTCATTTAATGACATTTGCTTAGAGTTTCCTGTTTGGAATGAATAGAGAAAATACAGCAGAGAGTCAGGGACAATTCAGCCTTTCCAAAGCGTTTTTAATTAAGTGTGCTTTCTAATCTGGCCAAAAAATGTCACATCCTGTAATGTGCCTTTTTCTAATTATATATATAAGCATAACGAGGTCACTGAGGGAACTGAATGATGCTTAGAACAAATAATAGAAGTATACCAAGGGTCTGAGAAAGCACTTCACCACCAGAGTGTGAACGCACAGTAACTCCCCGCTCTGAACAGCACAGACCAGTCAGATGATTAATTCTATCACAGTCACCCCCAGCTTTACCACTGGCTTTGAAGGAGATTTTTCCCAATACTTGTTAATATTATTGAAGAATAAATATAAACAAACTCCATAAACATGAATTAATAATGCTGGTATTTTAAATGTTTTACAAAGTATTCAAAAGCTGTTAAATGATTTGCCCAAAAGAAGAGGAGTAAGTGAGAGAGCAAAGCAGGGGACAACATCACAGTGTATCAGTGTTAGGAATTTGTACCTTTTCCAAAAATGAACAGATGTTCCTTCTTTCTACCATTTTCATCACTATTCAGAATTACAGTTTCAGCTAGAAGGGAATAACCAAAGAAATATACGTATTCATGTGCTACAGAATGACTCATTTTACTGCTGCTGCCATTCACAGTTCTCAGCGCTGAACTTCCACACAAGCAGTGGTGCAGCTTCCCAGGAGGAACAGCAAGCACTCACCCCACTCTGCCCATTCTGTGTATTTGCTGTCCAACAAAAGATTTAAATCTCAGATTTTTTCTTCCATTTGCAATTTCCAGTACATTTACTGGAAAACACCTACTGCAGCAGGTGCTGTCTGTAAGCGGCCCTTTTTCACAACCCATTTTAGATAACATAATATTAATTACAGCTGTTCTCCGGGGGAAAAACAGTGGCAAAAAGGCAAGCTGAGGTTATGGCTTCCTTACGAGATACACGATGAGGAACAGCCAGATTCCACTGAAGTATTTCATTACTAGCTAGCATAATACTGAATCACAGCACAACTAACGAGTATAATTGCATTCAGAAAGTTTCATTTTAAGGATGTGTCAAACATATAATTTGATTAGGGTGTGTGAGTATCTGTGCAGGGGTTGTTCCTGGCACATTCTTGCACACGTGAATCATGGGCATTTTGAGCCACCCACCTCCTGGGAGTCAGGAAGCTGCAATATTCCTTCCTACTACAGAGAACCCTGGACCATCTTTTTAAAGATTGCCAGCAGTCTCAGCACACATCTGTTTCAACTCCTAAGCCTTCAACTTAGACCAGTAACATTCGTGATGTTACTGAGAAACAATAGGTACGAATTTTCTAATCTAAAAGAGAATTAACATTTTCTGGTGATAATAAATATTCCAAATATTTAAAAATGCAGCATCAGTATGGCGTTTGCAGTCCTGAGTAGCTGTAATTTTTGGAAAATGTTGCTGATTTTAATGGTGGAATAGATTGCCAGTTCAGGAAGGGTTTACTCGTTACACAGATCGTACGTTAGGAAAAGAGCATTAATTTTCCCTTTAAGAGGTAAGTATTTCTGCTCAGGATTAATCTTTTGTTTGGAAGATATCTAAGACTAAAAACCATCTTTCAAGTAGCTACCGACCAGGCTTCCTGCATACCTTGCCCTGTACGCTATAAATCTCCCTGGTTAATAACTTCAGCTGCGAAGTCCGTCATCCCTCCAGAGAAGCGGCGGCTCCGTGCCCAGGTCAGCGCAGCTCCCTGTCGCACCTGCCCAGAGCAACGAGATGTTCTGTCACCAGACATGCGGTGCTGACAGAGCCAGCGGCTGTCGATACATTCCCTTTAGAGCAGCCACAAGCCACAGGTCCTCTACAGCTTTTTCAGTTTCCCACATCTATACTGGAAATGACATTACGAACAACATCTTTCTCTGATATTCACAAGTCAACTATCTAAAGCTACTTGCACGGCGGAGGTTGTGTTTTGGATGCAGCAGCATCCTCGGGGCAGGGACCGGACTTCCCTACTCGTTTACAATATCTTGAGCAACAGGTTTCTGCTGTAAAAGCAGAACTTTAAAGGGCTTCTGGTGACTCTGCAATAACAGACTAATACATATGGCTGAACATGATTCAGGGGAAAGAAACTCTAAACTTAGAAGGAAATTCCAGATTTCTATGTGGTATATGCAAACAATAAAATTATAAAAGCATGAAAAATAACAGGAGAACTTTTTTTCGTATTAGGCTGAGTGCAATGAAACTGCCCTTTGCTGTATGGTGGTTATATAAAATGCAAACAATGTCACTCAGCATTGCTGGCAGTGCTTGGTTATTCCACATGAAAACGAACGTAGTGAAAGGAATTCAGAAGAGGGTGGATAGTGTCAGCAGTAACAATGTACATGACTGCACATTGCTATAATTAGCAATGGAATTTAAAGAATTAAAAAAGCAACACATTTGCTTTGTTTTTAATTATGCTTTTTACTCAGCAGCAATTCCATTGCTATACTTGGCAGAAGAGTTTCCCTCAGTCGTTTTAAAAACATAAACCCATTAGCAGGAGAAATGCTGTGAGCAAAAGTAAACACTTCAATATAAAAAGGGCCCTAAAAAGCCCCTCCAGAAGGCAGTTTAATCCAAATCTGGGATCACTATGGATTAAGAATACATGGAGGTTAGTTCGTGCTCCCTTCTTTTAATACTACTACCTCATGCTGATATGCTTTGGACTATTTTCCCCAAACGTTATGCTCACCAACTCTTATGCTGTAGTTGCTTGTTTCACTTTGATACACAAATCTGTGAGGCAACCCTACATGGGTGGTGCTAATAAAGAATAATAAAGAAGCGTACTTGGCTTCTCTCCTTCCATCCTGAGGTGTGATCTCTAAAGGTCACAGGTGGGAGCGCCAGTGATGCTGAGGCACAGCCGAGGCCTGCACTTAGAGTACGGCAAACTTTGCTTAACTGCAGCTGCAATATGCTCAGGATCTTATCTGGGAGACTGATGAGTGATTTATCTGATCTAAAATACCTGCAATTGTATCTGCAGCAGTTTTCTATGCAAATCAGGTACTTACACACACAAATCACTCTAGTCAGCTCCAGGAGTCTATGATGACTGTAGCACACCTTCAGTTAGCATCAAAACTGTGGCACCTTTTGCATGCAACAGTGTGTGCCCGGCTAGATTGAAAGGTGGATCTTCTATTACCTTTGCATTGCTTTACTACACTTTTAACTGGAATGTGCACGTTGCTGGCATTCACTTCAGCTCATAAAAACATTTTGAAACTGTAAGGAATAATCTGCTGAAAATACTAAACAAAAGTTTAAAAAATAAGCATATTAATCCTTTGAATAAGTGTCATTCTCTTACAAAATTTAAAAATTTGAAAGCAGAAAACATCTTCTTGTATGGCAATAAATACCTGCAGTTAATACTCTTACAATAAAAACTTTGCTGAGGTTATTATATGCAATACTTGTTTTCATAGCATCACAAAAAAGGGTAATTCCAACATCTCCTTGCGTGGGGACAGAGGAGGTGGAATGTGAGGCAGAGCAGACGCTGATTATACCCTCACTAAAACGCAGAAGAGGCAGCAGATAAATCATGACTGAACAAGTGAGCCAGGCTCCCAGCTGCCAGTTAAAACTGTACTTCCAAGGTGAACAATAACGTTTATGTAAGGTCCCTGTCAGGGTACAGCCAGTGAAACCAAAACTGATAAGCTGATGGAATGCTCCTTGTACCTGGACTTTGATCCTTTGGCTCTAGGGACAGTAGCTGCTGGGCTAACACGTGAGTTTAAAGAAGGAACCATGGGAAAAGGATGTCCACAGAAATACAGACCGTTGAATCAGGGTATAGCAAGAGAAGATCATCACTGTTAGCAGCGGAAACTATTTGTAACCTGCACACGATGAGCAGTTGAGAAGCAAAATGGACTAAATATAAGCACGGGAACTTCTAGTAGCAAAAACTGAAGACTTGCTGGAAATGTCACCACTTCACTTTCTTCATAATAAACGTGAAAAGGGCTTCACTTCAGTAAAAAAGGACTTTGCACAAGGCCAAGGTTCTCACCACTGAGACACATTATAGGTTTATCTTCTCTTCTTTTTAATGCTATTAAGAAGGTCGGGTGGAGAGGGACACAGTTACCGACTGCACTGGAAGGAGGATTTCTAAAGTCCAAATATACATTAAAAAGGAATCGGAATGTTTTTGTGCTATGCTTTGCATTGGGAATGCCACATTTCCCCACACATAGCTATCTTCTCTCTTTCTGCTGCAAAAATGGTATTTTTTGCAGCATCTTTAAGTTAAACCCCAAGTGATGACAAAATTAAAAAATATACAGTGGCAGAAACTTTTGCATGTTCTTCCATCTATGAAAACAACAAAGTGGATGATTTTGCAGTTCTAGAGCTAAGTTTTGCTTGAGCCACAAAGAAGTCACTATCTACTAGTGAACAAAAAGATGAGAAAACTCTCCCTTCTTGTGATACGTTCCAATGACAGGGTTAATGACACAAGCAGACATGCCCATTGACTCACTAAATTGAATGGCAAGGTGCAGCTAGAAGTTAATTTTCCTTCGGTTTGTGCTTAGGCACCTAGTTAGGGCAGGACTTGTGTCACCAGAATTTATTCCCAACCTACAACCGACTCAATCTTCCAGTTCAAATCTGTGGAGGCATTTTTGTGCAACTTTTTATCCTTCAAAGCTCTGTAGCTCCAACAGCTCGTACCTTTTGTAGGTCAGGCACCATGATGAGCTGTAACACGTAAATCAGTTGATTGCAGTGGTACAGTTGCTATGGATGTTTTGCTACACAAATATGCACGCACGTGGAATATTAATGACAACTTTCATTCACAGGCAACATACAAATGATCAATGAATGAGGTTTTCAGTGTTCAGTTTCAAGGTCTGGTGTAACGTTTTGAACTCCGCAGTCTCCAGGGCAGTGGGTACAGCTGTGTGTGCCACTCCGTATGGTAAAAAACACACGGAAGACGCCTGGCTTGCTCTGAAGTGTGGCTATGCAAGTTGTCAACATTTACTTTAGGAATATCCTGGAGAAAAAAATGCAGTTGGAATCAGAAGGAGCTATGCAATTAGGATCTGTGCATCCCCGCTGAGGTGGAGGGTATGTGGTTTTTACTAGCAAGGTACACTGTAGGAACCAAGGAAACCATCGAGAAAAATGGGCCCCTGAGACTCCTCATAGTTGAGCTGCGCTGGGAGCTGGGATTTTTTTTCCATCCCAGTACTAAGCAATGATATGACAAAGAAGGCCAGCTGTGAAAGGAGAATAAAATACCAGTGTCATAAAAGTGTTGGGAAAATTCGTTAATCTCTGTGAAATGGATTTAATTTCTTGGGCAGGTGCTAATTATCACTTGAGCGTGCACCCCAAAATATTTGATACACTAGAATTTTGAGGATGTCCACACAGTTTTGCACACCTTGCAAACAAACTGAACTAAAGCAACCATCACTTTGGCATACCACTTTGAAGCCTTATTCAAAATTTCCGTCCCTGTTTCTGCAGATGTCCTGCCCACTGGCCGCAGTTAACATAACGGACACTTCTCTAGAAGTGGCCAGCCTGCCCCCGGCTCTGGGGAAGGTTACGGAGCAGACCTGCTGGGAGGCCCTGCTCAGGCACAGGAAACAATGGGATGACTGGGAGCAGCACAAGGGCAGGCGGTGCTTAACGCGCCCAACCAAACTGGTGAGACACGGAGTCTGTACGGATGAGGGAAAAACGGCTGGACCCTTGGGCTCAAAGGCTTTTGATCGGCAGTTCAGGGACTTCAGGATGGAAGCTACAGGCACAACAAACACAACTGAGAACATATTTATGGGTGATCCATAGATGTGGGAGGGGAAGGCTCTGAGCTACCTCCAGGCCTGTCCTATTGTAATCAGCACATTAAAACACCAAACGAGCCAAGGCCCACACGCCTCTTAACAGATAAGAAAATGTACTTAACACACTTAAAAATTAAAAGTATGTTAACTGCCAGAGAACAATTTAAGAGGCTAAAATTGCCCAATAGCTAATACTCCCTAGGATTTAGAATGTGGGGAGCAATAATCTGCAACTGAACATGTTATTTTTCTATACTCCTGAGTGGCACAAAGGATCACGGAGACCTGCAGTTCTGATCCACCGTGTTCCTCACGTTGACATGTCTACGAAATACCACCAACATGAGCCTCATGTGGGAACTGTGAATGTTCTCTCTGCCATGGAAGGAAAAGTGCTAATGCCAATGGTCAGCACAGAAATTTAATAACACTGGGTGGAAAAAAACCTTGGTGTGGCCAGATCCAGTCCTCTTTTTCAGAAAGTTTCTGAACACTTCCTTGAAGTATTGGTTCGGGATACTGACACACTCTGATTGCTTTTCATTAACAGAAGGATCAGATCTACTCTGCACTGTCTCCTCACTAGAAATCTGGCCTAATGACTTATCCACCTGTTTGTCTCACATTAATTATGTTATTCAGTATATTGAAACTGAATTCTCTATCCTTTCAGCCCGTTTGGAATGTCACCTGTGTATTTGGGAATGTCTGTGATATCATTGTCTCTGGGTGTAAACTGTAAGAAATTTTCAAGGCTTAAATTGATCTAAAACTTGAAATAAGTTAAATGCAGGTTCATACTCAAAATTAACCATGGATACACTTGCAGTTTTGCATTGTGTATGGGGTTTAAATAGCCCTCTCCTGCCTGCTGCTATGTAAAATAACAACATAAACAAAAGAGAAAGTGACTGACCACAAGCCATTGCACAACAGTGAAGCTGACAGAAAGCACTGACAAGTGCCCTCAGTACATAAACAGAGATTCACTACAAAAATTTCAGATGTTCATAATCTCAGCTGCTACTTGCAATAGGAACAGATAAAACTATACAGCTTTTGATGATGAAATTTTTGGCGTCCCTTGAAGCTTCTTCAAGATTCTACTCTACAGATAATTTTACATGTGGAATTACTTATTTCCTCAAATCAGCATTTCGGAAAATTTTATGGCCCACGTTAAGTGTTGCATTATGCTGCCAGGCCTGCCAACATTAGAGGTGACTTTGGTCACTGGTCTTTGATAGTGACACATGTAACTTCTTCCTGTAACAGCAGGGCTTTTTCTGGTTTGCATCTGGATTTACTGTGATGAAGCATTTACACGGACTGGGTCCACTGCCAGCTCATCTCTGGCATTGACCAACCAGAATACTTTGCAGAGCACCTGGGGAAGGACTGCTGCCACCAATAGTCAAACCACTGAAGACCATAATGACTGCAAAATCAAGAGCTGAGAACTTGGCTTCTGAAGTACACAGCTGCTTGACTATGTTTGTCAAACGGTGACCAAGGGAGGCTTCTGCCCATTTCTCCAGGACTCTGTATTCTCCTCTGTCAGTCCCTTCTTATGAACATGTAAATTAAATTATCAGTGGTCTATGCCTCTGTTTACCATTAGGAATGCTGATATGTTAAACCAAGGATATTTTGAGATTTAACTAAGTGGAGCAGGGCTCCTAGGAGATTATAAAACATTCTATTCCAAGCATAAAGCGTGTTGATACTGACACTGTGGGTGCACACTAGCAAGATGCATGGGGACGTGTTTTGCTCCTGGATCTCCAGTCACACAGAGGGAACGGTCACAAACGATACACGTGCTTCTTTCAGATCTGTAACTCTAGGTCTGTGGGACAAGGTTACTCACTAAAAATAGTGCTGTCTCAGGAGCGGATTCCACACAAGCCAGTGCGCACCATGGCAGCGTATCTGTGCGGCAAGAACAAATGCACCAGCCCACAGAAAGGAGCAGCGTAACTCCGCTTTGAGACTTTTCTTGGCTATTGCTCTGGTTTGAACAAAGCCAAGCAGTTCCTTCAGGGCTATCCAGAGGGGAAAGCTGTGCCGCACCTCTGGGCCCCATCTCACGTCTGTCCATCGCCTCGCTCCGCACAACCTGGATATTGTGCGTGTCATGTGTGAGCACGAGTGATGCGGACAGCCCACGAAGCGACCTCCGAGCTGCACCGTAAGGACACATCTGTATATTTACTCTGCTTTTCTACCCCTTCCTAGCCCCTCCGGTAGCATTAGCCTGCTCGCTGGCATTTGCAGGGACATCTGGTCACTTACAGCCGCCTCTGCCGCGGCTGTGTCACTAACGAGCACGCTGCTGAAGAAAAGCAGGGCAGCGCTGCGGGGGAAGTGTTCGTGACAGGGCAGCGGGGCGCGGGGCAGCCGGGCCGAGAGGAGCGCGGGTGCGGCGGGA
>VZZY01012718.1:42891-117680 GCA_013400335.1 Eurystomus gularis
GGGGGACGGTCCCCGCACCCCGGCGGGGTGGGGTGGGGTGAGGTGGGGGCCGCCGGGCGCGGTTCCCTCCCCTCTCCGCTGGCCCTTCCCGGCTTTCGGCGCCGTTTTCGCTGCCGGTGACTTAGCAGGAAAACAGGGCGCGGGGGAGGAGTGGGCCAGACAAGGGAGCGGGGTGGGGTGCGGGAGAGGAGCCCTGCGGTGGGCTCCGGCTCCGCCGGCCTTCCTGTCCTTCCCCCCCGCCTTTAGGCCGCTTCGTTTCTTCTGGTGACTTAGCAAGATACCGGGGAGGAGGCGATGGGCCCGACGCGAATAACGATTAAAAAAATAGTCCGCGGAGAGGAGTCCGGTGCGTGTGAGCCGGGGAGGATCCCGAGCATCCCTCCCCGGAGCGGGGGTTCCTCCCGTTCTCCTCTCCCCGTCCTCTCCGAGGGCAGGGCAGGCGTTCGTCGGGAGATGGCCCAGATCAGAGTCGGCCGCGGCACAGAAAGAAAACACAAACGAGGGTTGATGCTACAGGGGGAAGGAGTAGGTGTTATTTTAGGAATTTGTTTCACGTCCACCCTGTTCCCCTGCAGTGATCTAGCAGCGAAAGCGTTGGTAGGAGGTGGCTCAGACCTTCAGAACCAGCTGCAGCGAAAACGGGGGAGGGAGGTCTGACTCTCCTTCTTGGGGTCATATCGCTGCCTGGTTGTCCACAGCCACACAGACTTTCCTTGAAAACCTTTTAATAGCAATCGAGTTTGCTGAAATGCTCTGTATTACTATTATTGAGTTTTTTGTTTCATCAGGAGGTTATACGCAGGCAGGGCTTTTGATGGAAGTTGGGGGGTGGGAGTGGTGCCTCCCTTAAAAAGTTTAGGGTTTACTCAGTTCTGTGGGTGTGAGATATTTTTAGTTGTTTTTTTTTTTTTTAATTTAAGGTGGATGCAATTAAGCTTGACCTTTAATACCAATAATAATGTGACACCTTCCCTTTCTCTGCCAGAGTATCACTGGTAACATTTCCTTGTGATAGTGCTGCAGCAGAGGGCTTGGTTGGTGCAGGTCAAGTCAATTCATAATGAATTACCTAACCAGGGGATGGTGGAAGGTTAATCTAAGCTATATTAAAAATCTTTAATAAATGCTATTTTACTGTAAATAAATGTTTGGGCATATTGACTGGCTGGATGATGTATTTATGTGGAGATTCCTTTAAGTGTATATTCCTATGGCAGTATTGTTTATAGTGTTGGGAGGTGGGGGTTAAAGAACCTACATTCAGTGATGATCATTTTGTAAATGATTGTGCAGCATTCGGCTGGTTTTCGGAAGAGGGAGGGTCTGCTATCGAAATGTTATTTGCCCTTAGAGTCATTTTGTTAAATAGGAGAATTACGTTGGGGAACTAAACAAAGAAAATATTTTTAAACAGAAAGATTTATTGCAAATTTCTAATTTGTTCTCAGGGATCTCATTTTCGTGTGTTTCTTTTGATATTACCATGTTTATGGATGCTGTGTGCAGCCATTGAGCAGAGAAGAGACTGGGTGGAGTAAGGAGGCAAAGCTGCGAAATGGCTAGATTACCCTTTCATAGCTTTTTTTTTTTTTTTCCCCCCCTTTGCTGGGGTGGAGGAATACTAATTGCCGTAACAATGAAGTCTCTTCTTTACGGAAGAATCTAATGGTGCGGGAACCTTCTGAAATGAAACAAATCTTGCATTCTGTTTTGAGGCTTATTTTTCTGCAGGGTGGATCTTGATTTGTCTGGCAGTGAGAAGTGACCAGTCACTGTTGCAAAGCCAGAATTTTTTTGTCTGATAACCTTTCAATTTATTGACTTAGATATTCACTTGTTGAATTTAATTTTTGTTTACACTTTAGATAAGGATTATAATTTTTGTCCTTTTATTTCACACACAAGATTCTCTGAAATGTAGAGACCCCCCTGTATTGTTGCTTAGTGCTATTATTTGTTCATGTAACTTCTTGGTTAGACTGGGTTATGGGTTGATATGCAAGAAAAGACAATCCCTGCTTTCTCTGGTGACCACAGTAGAGTTACTGCTATTAGTATAGGGACTTAATTGCGTTCTTCACGTGCTGAGTTCATATAAAATAACATCTCAAGATTTTGGAAGCCCTTGTGAACAATATGACTCTGTCAGAGCATTACTGAACAACTTGGGTCCAGCTGCCTCATGGGCGTAATACTGATGCTTTGACTTAAAGTTGTGTAGGAAAGGTGTTGGAACAAAGGATTGGGGGAGTACGGAAGGGATCAGATAAAGCACCTAGGAAAGGCTGCTTGTAGGAGTGCTCTCCTGCTCCAGATGTGGCTCATGGCATTCCCACCTGAATTGAGTGTTGATTGGAGCAAGTACAACACCGAACACAGATGAGTCTGAGGCAGATTTAGGTTTTGTTTTTTCTTGGGCCTGCCTCAGTTCTGGAGTCCGGTTTTTGGTGGTAGATGGCCACAGATGAGACTATGTGAGATTTCAATTTGCTCAAATTAAATTAAAGGGTAGTGGCTTTTTCATAAGATGTAGTTAATTCACTTGGAGTAGATGTTGCAGGATTCAATGGATCTGTTCACTAAATGCTTCTGTCTAAAAATATGTCCAGGCTAAAAGCAGTGAAGAATGCAGTAAAACCCTTGTCTCACAACTTTGGTTGATTTTTGTCCTTGATTACTTTCCGTACAGGAGCAGCTTCTTAATTTCTGTTGTACAAAAGGGAAAGGCATTGACACTTACCCCTATGAGTGTGCACCAGGTCTGTCCTGTGAGTGTTGCTGACCCTTCTGCCACTACTCTTTCTGATGCTCCACCCAGCCTTGAGTGCCCAGTTGGTATTCTTTGTCTGCTCTCAATTTTTTTGTCTGCCCAACTTTCTATCGATGGGACAGTTCTTGAATTAGGATCTGTTGAATCTCTTGCCCAACATTCCAACCTTGTCTTTCTTCAAGAGCTCCATAACTGACTTCCATCAGTGCTAATTGTAAAGCCTTTCTACCCTCTTGTGAAATCATCTGGGCAAACACTAGCTGGAAAACCCCTGTGCCTCTGTAGCTCAGAAATATACTGTGTACGTTTGTTATAAAGTTCATTTAAACCCCTCTGTAGTTGCTTGTGGCATTCATGAGCTAGAGTGGTTGGTGTTAGTGTAGTGCGAAGGGGAACAGATCTGAACAGTTTTGTTTTGGTCAGCTTTCTCCTACTTCTGGGAACTTCAGGCCCATTTTCTAAGCTGAAGGCAAAGACTGTGGGAGGGCTGCTGAAATGTCCGTGAAGTGAACGCTGAAATACTTGTCAGCTTAAAACAAGAACTGCTTGGGCCTAGATGTAGGGAATGAAGACAATAAAACCCAGTTATTATTGATAAATAATAATTTCAGACCTTGTACAGAGTATGGGGGAGCTTCCAGCCTATACCATGTAATTTGTGACGGCCACTGAAGATATTTCCCAAGTATCAAAGCCATATGTGTTAATCAGAATGGTTCTGAGTTTCTTCTGTGAGGTTTATTATAAAGACATGGTTAAGTTTTTTTTACCGTCTGTATGTGCAGATCTGTTAGTGAAGTCACAACTGGTCTCCTTTCTCGTTTTTATAAGAGCTGAAATACCGTTGGCAGAACAGCCTGTCTACTAAAAATGTTTGGTTGATTGAGCCTTGTCTGGGTTGAATGGTTTTCTCAGCAGCCACTTTATTACCTGACATGAGGGGAATGGGGCTCCTCATGTGGCTTTTGGGTGTTGTGAGCATAGGTGTTCATTAATGGGTGATGTTGCTTTGTCTTTTGATCTGCCTGCAGAGTAGGTTACACCTCAGTTTAAGTTTTTGCAAACGGGCATTTACATTAAGACATAATCTTGACCTGTTTAAAACTAGTTTTCAAGTACATCAAGTTATTTCTTTGGAATTCTTACTATAAATGCTGTCCAGGTCAGCAGGAGTGCCTGTGTCTTCTGCAGGGGGGGCTTGTGCCCGTACAGAAAACACAGCGGTGGGAGTTGAGCTGGAGCTGTATTGTCAGCTTCATTGGGATACCCTTAGCTTAGGTTGAATTAAATGTCTTGTGTTACAGTTATTTTGGAACAATGCTTTTCCTCATTCCTACCATGTTTCAACACCTACTGATGAGTATTACATATTAGGAACATTTGAAAGAACTGTAATTTTTATCTGATGAATAATTTAGTTCTGATTTTAACCTGGTGAACTCGCTAGGTTCTGCAGGTTAGCCCCAACAAATGTGTATGTTTGACTTATATCTTAGTTGTTTAAAGAAGGGCCTTTTCTTAATACCCATTGAGGTAGGGCTTGGCTGAGGCAATGCTTGTCTCATTCAGCGTGTTTAAAAACTCTTTCTTTTTTCTTTTTTTCTTTTTTAACCTCATGCTCTCCCTTTAGGGGATTAGATAGGTATGACTTAGTATATCTTGCTTTCAGTTAGCTATCACGGAAGCTGCCTATCGTATCACACCGTGCTGGCATGTCCTGTTAAGGAAATTCCAAAGAAAAATGTTACTTACAAAATTGATGTTTGCTGTGATCCATTTCATTGGTACTGCAGACATACAGTCCTCTTCAAAGCAAATTGGGTGTGCTCAGCATTGTCATACCAAGAAGTAGCAAGACCACTGATGCATGCACAACTATATATAAAGAAAATCAACATTATTAATTCAAAGTACTTGTTAGTTAATACCTTTAGAAGTACTTTAGCCATTCCCTCCTTGTTGGTACTGCTGCTGGGAGAGCCTGGCGATTGGACTTGGTCACTCAGGGACTTTTGGATAAGGATTGTGATTAAATAAATGTAATAAATACATCTTTGTGGTTGCAAGTCTGTGGATTCTAGTAGACTTGCTTGATATTTTTAACAAGTAACTAGTTGCTGCCATCTTGAAAAGGTATTTCCAGTTATGGGACAATCACAGAATCACAGAATCATTATGGTTGGGAAGGACCTCCAGGGTCATCAAGTCCAATCCATCGTGGTTGAGGTTTATAGGTGGTGCTGCAGCAAATGTCTGTCCTGTAATTTTCTCAGGTCTGTTGTTAAGTAGGTCCCTGTTGAGTGAGTTTGTGGATGCACTTTCCTGAAGCACCTCTTGTTCTCTGGTACGTTGGTGAGGCAGCTGGTAGGCCTCCTCTGAGGAGGGCTGAAGGTAACAGGTTTTATGGCATGATGCTGTGCTGGTTTACAGCTAGATAGCACAGTGGCCTTCATCACTGAGGTGATGTATCTCTTCCCTCATGTCAGTGTTAATTGTTCTTATTGTGCTCCACAAATCTTAAGTTCTTTTGGTTTAATTAGACATGTCTCCCCCCCGCCCCCGCAGACTGCCTCTGCCTTGTTTCTGCACAGAGGTAGCTTAATGCTAAAGCAAAGGTGTTAAGTTTATCCCTCTTTAAGACTAGAGGAAAATCATTTAGAAACATCTAGCTTGTTTATCTGTGGATAAGTGACTGTTTCTTCCATAAAGAAACCATGCTGGCAGCTTGCCTAGTGCTTGCTTCACCTGGTTTTTGATGGGAAGAAAAAGACTGGATGAAGAATTTGGTTTATTTAAATACTGGTGTCTTTGCAATCTATTAAGAGGATGATGTCCTCAATGTGAGTGTGTATATGCATTTTGAAACAGATGGTGTCTATTAAATCAGTAATGGCAGAAGTTTTTGGTTCTCACTCAGCTGGATTTGTAGGCAGCAAGCACAGACTAGATTGGGGAGGCTTAACAGAGGAGCTCCAACCCTTGTGTTCATCTGCAGCAGACAGGATGAGGTTGGAGTTCTAACATCATGCTTGCCATTTTGGTAATAACGTCTTGTCAATAGCTAACACTATTCCAACAGAATTGGAATATGTATTTTTCACTAATAAGGCTGGGGTGAGCACTAATGATAATTTCCAGTACTGCAGCATGCCAAAATTGCAGATTTATACATCAGTAAAGTGAGAACGGAGATAGTTGTGAATATCATGGTCTGCTGCCTGGTGTCTGAGCTGTCTTGCCCCTGTTTTGTGCTATCTGACATTGCTGCTGTGTGGGAAGGTGTTTCCCATGACAGCAGTAAAAGAAGTAGTTCTGTGTTTGTTTTCTGCTCTCTTGTCTTAGATGAGGGACATTCCTCCAGGGAGAGCAGATGCCCTCTCCAGCAGGAGAGTCACGGCGTGTGCAAATAGATGGGAGATACTGGGGTTCTGGGAAGGGATGCTGGTAAAGCTGGGAGGAAGGAGGCAGGTATTTCTTAGGGACAGGTTCCCACAGCTTCAGATCTGCTGTAGAGGCAATAGTGCAGTAGGTGAAGATGGGCCATGGGAAAGATGAGATGCCTTCTACAAGAACCCTGATTTTTATTCCCCCTCTGGCCCCTGTTCTCTTGTCAAGTGAAGCCATTTTCAGTCAACAAACTTTGAAAATGGCTAAAGGACTAACAATGCTCTCGTGATTTGAAGAGTGGAAGTTCTGTCTGAACTTCTGTCTGGATTTCTTTGTGGTTTTGACCTTCTCCTGTTTCTAAAGCTTTAACATAGGTGTTCTTCAAGTTTCCTTCCCAGTGTGAATTCATTAAATTTATATATGAAAACCAATCATTTTTGTTAACATTACATTTACAATGTAACAGGCACTTTAATAATGAAAATATTTCAATTTGGGTATAGTCCTGTGACCTTCTTTACAATTGTAAGTCCGCTGCTCGGTTTTTCAGGCCAGACAAGTACAGGGGGAAGAACTGGAAAGAACAAAGTTCAAATCCAGTGTGTGACACTGACCAAGCGTAAGAAACTATTCGGTGTACACGTGCTCTTCTCATGGTAACTTCAATAGAGTGTTCTGGAATTGCTATCACAAAATGTGTATGTCTGGTTTGACCTAGCAGAAATGATGTTGGAAATACCTCGCTGAAGTCATCCTGAGAAACCCTGACATGCATTGTGCGCTTTCTCTGAACGAGTTCAGAGTAGCAGCCTGTAATACTGAGCCCACTGCAGCACTAACTCTCCTCCTCCCTTCGTCCTTGGTCCTGTTCTTCTAACCCCCTCCAGTTTTGCTAACCTGTGTCTTACCAAAATGTCATTCATGTTTCCAGTGAAGTTCAGTGAAAACCCAGTGGGAGTTAATACAAATGTAAAACTAATTTTGCGAAAGAATTCCTTTCTATCAGATCACTATCCCAACATAGTAAACAACAGCATGAAGACTTCTATGTCCAAAACTGTTTCACACATTTTTGAAGGTTTCTTCTCTACCGCAGCCTGCTTTTTTCTAGGTTGTTCACTTATTGATTGTTGAATTTACCTGCATGTCCACACCGAACTGAACAGGCAGGCTAGAAGGATGTTTTCACTTGCTTTCTACCAAAGTCTCCTTGTAGACTACAGACTTGAGCTCTGACCCGGAAGAGGCGTGAGGGCACTAAAATGTGCTAGAGATGTTTCTCCTGAGAGTTATTGTATCGTTCTTCTATCAGGGTTGTGAAACTGAAGTGGTAGAGGGAGGATAAATGTCAAGATTGAATTAAGTTAAAGACTTCTTTTCCCAAAAAAATAATTTTTGTAGCACATTTGATCCACATATATTGAAAAGTCACGTGGTGTTGGTGCCTGGGAAGGTAACAAGACCAAAAAAGTCTTTTGTTGCTTTGCAGTCCTGAAGGTATGTAGTTACTGCCAGTGGTCTCTTAAGCAGTGATTATAACTTGGAATAATATGGAAAAGTAGGTGGGCATGTAAGTTTACTTCAAAATGCACATCTCTAATTAGGAGAAATGCATTTATTTAGGGAACATGCGGTATAAAGTCATTAACTTGTTCCTCTTTTTATAGTATATTAATGGCATTTCTTAGCTTTGTTTTAGATGTAATTACAGCCTTCATTCCAAGTCTTTGGAACATAGGCTTATGTCTGATCCACTATAGATTACCTTCTAGTTCCCCATGGATTTGTTGTTGAATTATTTTCAGAAGTAAACTACAGTATCAGGTTTTTAGCAAAGTCAATTCAATTAACCTGTAAAAGTAGGTGAAATGGGTAAGAAAACAGGCATAGGACTTTTCAACTTTTTGTGTTAAAAATAGATTTGCTTTGATGAACCTTTAACTGAACTGAAATGTAAAATATTTTTTGAAACTTACTGCAAAATGTGAACATACACCACAGAAAATGCTACATTTTCTGTAAGACTATTGATACACTTGGCAAAACATTTGTGTTTAAGACCTACAGGCATTTTAAGACTTCTCTTAATTACAGAATAACAGGCTTACTGAACATGTGAATTAAAAATAAGGCTCAGAGTTGTAATTTAGATCAGATTTGCTTTTTCTTTTGTTTTTTTTCCAAAATAAGATAGTAGTCGCAGCTCATTTTTCATAATCCTTCAGCTGGCTTTACTGATGTAGGCTGAAAAGTGGAAAAAAGATGAGCCCAGCTCGTGAATGAGTAGCTCTTGTATTCTTTGACTCATCCCTGCCGGCTTAGCAGGTGATGAATGCTAACATTTCCCAGGATAAGGTGTGCTTGCCACACTGAGAAGAGCCGCATGGCTGTTCTGTGATCGTACTGCATGTGTGCTTTTCTGCTGAAACTCGGGATGTGATGAAGAGGGCAAAAGGAACTGGATGTTTTATTTGTTCCTGTTTTTCTTCCCTATGGAAAGATGGAGACAGATTTCTAAGAAACCTTTTCAGGTCCTGCTAATTATGCCCAGGAAATACGGACATTGTCATTTTCGGACTTGTATTTAAGTGGCAGCTTCTCTGGAATCTGTTTCTAGAGTACACTTGTGGGAAGAGTTGTCCTAGTCTGTGGCTTGAGTTTGAAAAAGCAGCTTTTTGCTTACTGCTTTAAAACAAAATCAGACCATTAAAAATGAGTCTAGATTGAAAGGCAGCATTCTTAAATACTTGCTTATATAATTGCTAGAATTTAGCAGGTATAAGAATCCAGAGGTAGAAGAGAACTTCGTTTAATCCAGTTCTACCACGAAGAGCCGTTGCTCTAATTGCCTGCCAGTACAAATAACCACTTTACATCTTCTTGTTAATATGTTATGAAACAAGATACACTGTTGAAAAACTTTGTAAAGCTCTAGTGTTCCAACTGTGAAGCAAGAGACAATGCAACAAGATTTTCTACTTTATTAATGTATAAATGGATAGTATTGACTCTAAGGAATTGTGGAATTTCATTCAGATTATATCAATTCAGTTAGTCTTTTGGGGGGCTCTGGTCTCTGCTACCACTTCATATGTGATGTACCTTTCACTGGGCTTGAAAAATTACCTGAAGAGAGAAAGCTAATGATGGAGCTGGAATTTCAGCTGCATTCACAAACTCAGAAAAAAACACAAGGAGTTTTCTTTTAGGTAAAACATCTTTTAGGAGCAGTAGAATGTGTTAGAGAAACAGCTTGACAGTTGGTAGTATGTAGCTGGACACTCAAGACAACCGGTTTTGAGTTTTATTTAATCTTAAATGATTGCAAATTAAGATTTACATTTGAAGCTAACTGTGGACAGTCTGAAACTCTGTAACTTGTTTCATACTGTGAACCCAGTTGTGTGTTCCTTGTGTCTGTAATGGCTCTGGTGCCTTTTGAACACCAAGCGCTTAGCATCAGGCGTGCCTGATGGGAATGTCATCTCAGATTTTGTCTCCTTCAGAGAAACGGTCTTGTAGAATCTTGTTATGTGATTTTGTCATAATAATGCTTAGAACAGAAATGGTCTTGTAGTTGGATTTATTGAGGCATTAGGATTTTGAAAAAGAAAAAAAAAAAGCAAAAATTTGCTGTTCTTAAAGCACAGCAGTGCCCAGCTCTTTGATAAGCTTTCAGAGCTGAATGGTGTCGGTCTGTTCTGTATCTGCCAACACATCTGTTCTGTAACTTATGCGATCTATCTCTTCTAATTTTTGATATGATGAACTACAGTTACATGTTTAGTGTACGTAGCTTGTGTTTTTGTGCGGAAGACTGTTGATGGAGCCTAAGCAACGGTCATTAAACATGCAGAAATTGAATTAATTTATTTTTAAGTTCCTGGAGGAGCCATGAATGTGTATTCCAAGATCTGCAGTAACAGATTGGTCAGCAGTGGTTGTTAGGTTGCTAGACAGAGCAGCAGGCGAACTTGGGGTGGTGCTGAGATGTTTAACTGTTTGCTGCTGCTGATGTTGTGAGCGAAGGAATGATGTTGAAACTGCTTTTCTTGGTATAACTCATGAAAATTCAAAAGCTGAGAGAGAAAACATAAAAAACAGGAGAGAGGAATGTGCCTGTAGGAATTATGGGAGATGGAGAAGTGGTTAAGAACATGCTAAGGCTGATGGACTGTTTTCTGTAGTAGCTGGTACACACAAGTGTTTCTGTAGCCTTGAGGACTTAAATTACCAGAGTGATAAAGATTTTGAGATTGGCGTTCCAGTGGGTGAGACCATCTCTTGCCATGGTGCCGAGGAGAATTTTCTTGATGATGGGAGCTCTTAGGAGTAACCGGGGCTGTGAAAGAAGCTGGCTCTGGTGAGGTGAGCATAGGGCGAGCCCGACAGAGAAACCCCTTTCTGTATTTTACATTACTAGTGTATATGTTGTTTCTAATAGAAACACGTAGTTGTTTAACTTGCTAAACTGCAGTTTAGATGGATCACATCACAACTGGGAGTGATTCTTACTGTAGCTTTCTGAAATGGGTATGGTTATTCAGCTGAGCCGTTTAGTGATTTGTTCATGGTGCTGATCCCCAAGCAGTGTTTTTGACAGGAGCAAAGGAAAGACAGTGGAGAGCCTTGAGCTGGTCTTGCTGACAAAATACCGATGAAGATAAGGTTGGTTGTGATGGCAGAGTTTGGTATCTCAGGATGCATTTATGAAAACGCTTGGATTTGGAAGAGCTCCTAAGAACTTAATGTGAAACTCCCTGTTGATGGCAGCAGTAGTGGGGCAGTTAACGAGCGTGGTGGTTGTGTGCTGGCAGCACTGAGCACAGGTCCTTCCTGTGGAGTGGTGCCATCGTAAGGCAGCGTGGAGGCCAAAAGCTCTCATTCTTTCTGCGGTGCCAAGTCCTTCACTGAACGAATACCTTTCAGGGACCAATGTAGCATCTTACAGAAGGTACCATTTATATCATGAGTTAATAACTAGTAGCTAATGGCTCTTTGACCGCCGTATTTATGGCTTCAACTTTGTCACAGTACAGTGTATGTGTTACTCTGAGTTGATGGTACTTGCCGCATACAGATAAAACCTTCCTATTAAAGCTGTAGCAATGAGTGCTAAATTGCTAAACAGTCATAACAATAGTAAAACAAGGGGCTTAAGTGAAACAGAAAAAATAACAATATATTAATCCAGCTTTAAAGTACTTGGATGAGCTGTGGTATGCATGGGTATCTGTGCAGTAATAACTGCAGTAATCAGTAAATCAAGGGTTAAGTCCAGAAACACTAAAACTAAGAAAGCAGGCTGGCTGTGATTTTTAAAAACTTCTGTCTTCAAGTGTTTGAAACTTCTGGTTAGTCTCATTGTAGATTTGCAAAGTAGATGATCAACTTGAAATAGGTAAAAGCTAAATATGTATTCAAACCAGATTTTAGTACTGTCTAGCATCCAGTGTACTTTGATGAGCAAAACCATGATGAATGCAAGGAATTTACAGACTAAATTTGATTATTTTTGTATGTCTGCAGAATGGGCAGTTTTAGGCGTTTTTATTCCAATGGCTTTGCTCTTGCTTGGTGCTAGTTTAGGTAAATGAACAGGTATTTTTGGCAGGTTGAGACTAAAATGCAGAAGGGTTAATTTGATTCCATAATCTTTCTCAATTGTATTTGGAGAATACTTACGGAAAACATTTAAATGTCTCCTGAAGCAAGTATGAACACCATCATAGGAATACCTACAAGCCAAGGCTTATCATTTATTGGCATGACATATTGTGAACTGAGGGGAATTTGGACTAGCCCTTGCCTGAAAGGGATTTATTTTTTTCCCTACCTCTGTCCTTTGCCTGTATCAGTTTAGGTGTTGTGCTTTGAGTACCTTCTGTAGCTGTCTCAGAGCTAACAGGCACAGCTGAACCGGTTTCATTTTGCTGTTTGTGCATCTTAGGAGTGGTTAGCAGGTCTCTCTTGTTAAATTATTGCAGGCTTTTCCAGTAATCTAGGAATGCTTGAACCACACTGATAGACATCGGTGTAAGGACCTAGTGTTCAGTCAGGGAGCAGAAACTGTCTTTTGACTTGTTGGAATTTCTGAGTCACCCTCAGGAAGAAGGTGGTTCCTATGCAATATCAGATCCATGATGTCCATTTTAAGTGTCAAGTTAGACTCAGCTGGGTGCCTTGATGCTAGCTAGTTGCAAAAGGTATGTATTTAGTCACCAGTGGGGTGGGACCAGCTTTAAATGCAGGCCAGGTGGAATCCTGAGCCTCAAAGCAATTTCCCTCAGAGTGAAGATGTGCTCGGCGCAGTGTGGCGAGTCTTGTGGTGAGCACAGCTGGCTCCACTGAGAGGCTGTGTGGTGAAGCTGAGGAATCCCTGAATCCCAGCTGAGGAAGACGGGAGGTGATACTTGGATGTGAAGAGACAGAGGGTCTTCCACCTTCTCATTTGAAAAGAAAAAAAAAGATTAAGAAGAACCTGTACTGCGCTGTTTCCACCTTCCCTTACAATGAAGGATTCTTCAGCCTTTCAAGATTTCTGCCCAATTTGTTGTTCTTTATCAATAGTTCTGTACGTTTTAAAAGCTTGTGTAGGGAAAAAAATTCTGGCCTCTGGTGATTCTTGGCTGTCTTTTATTTATTTAAAGGTGGTGCTTTAGCGTCCTGCTCTTCAGTCCTACAGCAGCTGAGGATTGAATTCGATCTTTTGTCCTTATTGCTCGGACATCTCTACCAGTCCTAAGTGGAAAAGCTGATCTTAAACTAGGTGGAAAAGTCAGCAGTTGAGATGAGATGCAGCTGTGTTGAGGATATGCTACTGTTAATGGAGCTGAGGAGAATGTTACGTACAGTTTTCAAATGGTTCATGTTGTTTCATAAAGTAGCCTACCTGAACAGCAGCAGGCCATGTCTGTGTGTGTTCTCCCACCAACTACCTGTGTATTGTAGACATCTGAGCAGATACTCCACTGCCAGGAGGTGTAAGAGGCAAACCTCTGATGTGTCAGACCTGCTCCAGTGTTACGCGTTCAGCCAGGTCTAGCTCCCAACTTTAAAATGCTTATGAAGACAACTGATGGTGCTGAGAACACTTGTAGCCCGCTGTGGCTGCAGGACCGTACGTACGCAGAGGTTTGTCACTTGGTGCTTTTGTGTAGGCAGACCAAGTAGGTCTTAAGTTAGAGACAAACTTTTTGCAGAGTAAGTGGGGCTATTAATAAAAGGTGCATCCTGTTTTGATTAGTAGCTGTTACTCCATGGATGGCTCTAGTTAAGTTGACTTTTTTTTGTACTTAATACTGAACAAATTAAAGTTTTCATATGGAGACATCTTTTTTTTTAAAAAAAATCTAGCTCTGCCTTGACACACCACCTATTCACAGTAAGCTGCTGATAATAAAAGTGATGAATTTCAGGCAAGATGTACTGCATCGGTGTTTTTGTGTTTTGTTTTTTTTCCCCAAGGGTTTTCCTTGAACACTTGCTTCTTCCCTTTGCTGGGGTTTGCGGGCGTGTAACGCAGTGGTGACTGTAAACCTTGACAGGCAATGGAGGAGGACTGGTTGGTCTTGCTCCACTGAGCTTTGTATGTCACGAAGCCTTCTCGGGCTAAAGACAAGGCAATGCACAGGGACAACACTCATGTGTTCTCGGCCGTTTCTAAAAGTGGCACAGCTCTGTCATTAAAGTTGGGTCCTTTGAGTCTTTTTGGTTTTGGACAGTTTTGCTTGAGTGGTTTCTTTTGCTTGTTTGTGGGGTTTCTTTTTTTTCTGTTCTGTTTTGCTTTTGTTAGAGTGTGTATGAAGGAGGCTGCCCTAAAAATACTTGGCCTTATATTCAGGTGTCTTTTTTAGTTAAAAAGTCAGGAACACTGAGAAGGGTGCTTGGAACAGACACTTCTCAGAAGTGAGATGCAGTAGATCAGTCAGTTGGTAACTTCCTGAGGATCAGCTGTAATTCACTAAGAGCAGAAGTAGCTACTTTGCCCTGTAGAATTGAGATGTATCTGGTACTGAGATCCGTTTCTGATAATTCCGACTTGGCGGCTGGAGCAGGCAGGTGGTGCAAAGTGCAAGGGACACAGGAGGAGTTTTCAGTTACTTTACATCTGAGGGGGGGAAATGCCTTTCTAAGGAGATAATGTGTCAAGGGTTGCCTTATAAACACAGCCACTGTTATTTTTAGGCAAGTGCTGTAGTCACATCTCCTAGACACAATGACAAAATTGGCAGAATGTTGGAGTGTGATTTTTACTGGAGTTACTGCTCTGGTGCTGGATTTCTCAGGCATTCGCTGCTTGGTTCATAGCACAAAAACCACCTTCTGGTTTCAACACTGTGATTTTTACCATGGTAGCACTACTGGCAGATTTTGGAGGTTTGTGTCTTTGTGTTCTGCTGTGCAGTGCCTCAAGCAGCCTCTGTGTGTAAAGGAGGGCCTTATTTTGTTCTTCTCCGCAATGTTTATTGCCACGGAAAGCGTTGCTATGTTCGTACTGACGTGCAGAGATTCAGCCATTATAAGCCTCTGGTTTTTCAGTACTTAAATTTACAGCAGCATTGCCCTCTAGAGGGCACTTCTTCTGATCATTTCAATAGATTATTTTTTTATATGTATTAACTGAACTTCTGTTAATTTGTATGTGATACTCCTACTGTGTAGTGAACAAGATGCACCTATTGAAAACCTGTTGTCTCTTCACCTGTCAGGAAGTGAGGTGTGGGAAAGAATAAATGAAAACTTTGCTGCTGTTCTCTGAAAGGATGCCACCTGTGCTATCAGTTTTCAACCAGATTGTTTCTGAAATAGCTATTAGTGAAGAGGTCAAACTCATTAAATAATGCCTTGCCTGTTTAGAGCACCCCTCTGCTAAAGGGCTTGCAGTGCAGTTATGGTGTACAGCATTTGACGTGGAAAACCCACCAGCAGAGTGAAATACAGGCAACTTGCAGCTAAGCTTATTTTGAAGCAGACAGCGGAGCCTAGATAGGTTTAGAAACAAGCTCCTGATCCTCTGTGGTGGATAAGTAGACATTAGTGATATGAGCTTAGTAGTTTTCTTTTTTTTTCGTATAAGGAAGGCTTTTTTTTAATACAGGGTCCTTACCGAAATTGTAATTCCGTTTTTGTAGTGAACCTTGTGTACCTACATGTCAAGTGGAGCAGCGGCAGGGCAGAGGCAGTGGGAGCACATGTTTCCTGGAGCAGCTGGTAGGGTCGGCAAACCCAGCTGCTCTCTCCCAGGTCTGTGTCTCGTGTTGAGTTTATCTCGTTGCTAAAAGCTGGTTGGTCAAACTTGCTAAACAGCATGAGTAAATTATGTGTTACATACAGGCGCTTGCTGGGTGTGCAAGAAATGCCATCTTCAGCATTTTTCGTAATTGTGTTGCTTACAAAAGGCATACCTGCAATGCAGAAATCAAAAGGCAGTGCTGCTAAAGTGGTTTTGAAGATTGACAAAGATTAAAACTGTCCAGTTGAATACTGAAGTTCACGTTACTGAATAAGAAGGTATTAAATAGTGCAGGAGGAAACAAGTAATTTGTGAAAGGTGCAGTTCTGACTGACTTGACACTCTCTGGAATATGTCCAATTTCAGCTGTATTTGGAATTAGCTTGTGTTGTCAGATGTGTAGTGATCGAGATACTGGCTGAAGCCCACTGAAGTAACGGGCTTGTGGCAGCTCTGCACCATGGCAGTTGTGCTGCTCTGTTAAGACTGGAGGTGTGTTTAAAAATCTGTGGTACCCCAAATATGGGCAAGGGAAAAGGTAACCTGTAGGTAAACTGTGTTAACGCATGACCGAAAAAAAAGAATTCTTTTGGAATATGGTTCTTCAGAACTTTTTCAGATAGTGTAACTAGAATAGGAAAAGTATTTTGTCTAATACAATTGTGTAATAATCTGCCTGTACAGTTCATGTGCTGAATTACAGCCGTAGTTTTAAAAGATGCTCTTTAGGTCAGTCCTGGAGAACTGCCCAATGTAATGCCGTGAAAGAGCTGCAGTGACGAGCTGAGTGTGCCTGGTTGGCTGGTTATGGCCTGAAGTGTGCTGTAGTGCCTTCCATAGTCCCTTTCTGGAATGTTCTCTCCTTTTCTTAAACATTCCCCCAAAGCTTGAAAGATGCAGGAGAACATTAGCTGATCTCTAGTGTGTGTTGAAAATGAACTGAATGAACCTTGCTGGGTTTAGTTTGAAGAGAGAAATCTACAAAAGATAAAACCTAGCATAAGGGTAGAGGATTTTGGGGGTTGCTTTTTGACAGGAGTAGTGAATACAAAAAAATGATAGGCTGTTCATGGTGGGCCTAAGTTCTAGTTTGTAGGCAACCCCGTGTTTTCTTGTGACAAGAACTAGGCTGTTGTGTGAAGATGTCTCCTGGAGCTCCTGTTTCTTGAAGGAATAATGGTGGGAAGAGGGGGAATAAAGGGAGTGTACAAATCTCTCCAGGCTACTCAGTCCAGGTCAGAAATGTGCTCTAAGGGCATAATCCAGACTAGCAAAAGAAAATTTACAATTTTATTCAGTTTGTTCTTTCCAGAGCGGCGTTGCAATCTGAGTACAGAAGTCTTCATGTCAGTCCAGAGCGACTGGATGCTTATGTGAAGGAAATTAATGGTGTCTCTTTCTCTTCCTTCTAGATGGATTGATTCTTCTGTGCTGAATGCCTCCAGATTTCCTATTGGATTTCACGTCTGGAAAATACTTCTGATTTAAGCCACTCTGGCAGACTGAATTGCGGATCCAGGGTTCCTAAGACTTTAGATCTTGAGGAGGCAGCCACTGCTGAATCACGTTAACCTGACATCGCAGCCACAATGGTGCTGTCACAAAGGCAACGAGATGAACTGTAAGGAATTATCATTTTGAAGTTTGTGTCTCACTTCCATTCAACTTTAAATATTAACTTTTACTTCCAAGTAGATTTTACAGAGTGACTCCGCTCGCATGTCAGTTCAGTGCCATGTATTAGGATTTAGATCTCTCTACTCTGCTTTTTTGATACAACAGCTGGTATTTGATAGTAGAATTGTGAAATGGTGAAAATACCATTTTAAAGTTATTAATGGCATAAAAAATAGATTGTTAAATTTTCTGTAATTTGTTTTATTTTGACTTCAGTCACCAAGTTATGAAAGGGTTACAGCAAGCAGCACACACATTGCAATATATGCTTCAGACTGGTTTGTGAACTCTACTTTTATCTTGAGTAAACTGACACTTTTTTGCTATTTCACTCCTGAATGTAGGTAAGGATCTGATCAGAACATGTTATTTTGTGATTACAATCTCTTTTTTGACTCCTTAAATTGTATTTAAGAAAAATAAGACAACAAAACGAAATAATAATAATAATAAAAAAAAAACACCCCCCAAAGCCCCCACCAAAAGCCCCCACTTTAATTCAATTTAAGAGATGGAATTCTTTCCACATTTTAAGGTTAAGAAGAGGCTGTCAGGTTCCAAGCCTAGGAGTTGTACTGCATTGAAGACTTAGATGTTGATCATGCTTTTTTAAAAATAAAAAGGTCTGCACCAATTCTTCTGCTCTTACTCACAATTGTGGCTGAAGATACTGTTCTTTGTTTTTCAGAAATCGAGCAATAGCAGATTACCTTCGTTCTAATGGCTATGAAGAGGCATATTCAGTTTTTAAAAAGGAAGCTGAGTTAGATGTGGTGAGTTCAAACAAGATTCTTCACCTATATTTTAAGGGGAGAGTTTATAATTTTGTGGCATTTGCATTTGTTCTGAATGTGTTCGTCTGTTGGCTACCTATTAGCGCGTGCAGTTACAGAGCTGGAGGTGATAAACTCATACAGTTTATTGCCTTGCCACAAAGTTACAGATAATCATTGGATGACCTGGCGATTTCTGAGCAAAACTCTTGCCTTTATCTTCAACTAATGGCGTTGGCATATTTCTAATCCTTTTTCTGCGTGTCTAGCTGCCATGCTACACAATGCTGAGGTTTTCCCTGTAAATGGCCTTTTAAGGATCCAAGACCTAAGAGGAACTAGATACTGCAAGATGAAAGGGGCTAGAAAACAAAGCTGGCAAAAGGCAAAGTGAATGTGTAAGAGATGTGATAGAAGATGGTGTTAAAAAAAAAAACCAAAGACATGACCCTTCTCTAGGCTCACTTCAGCAACTCCGCACGGGACTAGAGCATCTCTCATATGGACAGGGGCTGAGAGAGCTGGCACAGGTCAGTCTGGAGAAGAGGAGGCTTAGGGGGTCTTGTTACTTATCAGCATCTGATGGGGGGGTGTGAAGGTGGTGGAGCTGGACTCTCCTCAGTGCCACTAGTGACGGGGCAAGAGCCCGTCAGCAGAAATGGAAACACAGGAAATGCCATCTGGACATAATATAAACCTTTTCTTGTTCTCTGTGAGAGTAATGGGACGCTGCAATAGGCTGCTCAGAGAATCTGTGGAGTCTCTGTTCCTGGAGATACTCAAAACCTCACTGGACACAGTCCTGGGCACTCTGCTTTGAGCAGGGACTTCGGACTTAATTGATCTCAAGAGGTCCTCTCCAACCTGAACTATTCTGGGCTTAATGTTCAGAAGAATGTGTTTAATTTTAACACGTTTATGTTCTGTTTCCTGCTGTTGTATCCATCGCCTCCTGCCCCCCTCCCTGTAACTCATTTCCTTAACCGTGCTTATTCTTATGGCAGAATTCTGCGTGGAAGCATACACTTTCTGCAATCCAAAATTAGCAAACTGAAGACTCTTCTCATGTAACCAGATTTGAACTGGTGTAAGACTGTGCAGCTTTGGAGGCTGACTTCACAGGGTAGTGTTTAAGGAACAGGAAGACAAAACAGGATTGCTTTTGTCCTCTCCTTTATCACACAGAGCGGATGGTGTTAGTCTGTTTTGGGCTCGGGCAGTAGTTAGATCTTTGCCTGAAACCATGGCGTGCCAGTGGTTAACTGTGCAGTAGGAGGGCAAGCCCGAGTAGTTAATGTAAGTCAGTCGGCTCTGTTTTATTAGACCGTACCGGTGCTAGTGACTTAGACCAGTCATTTCTTGCAACTTTATTCTGTTGCTTTGCCTTGGTAACAGGTGATTCTTGGTGTCACTTTTAAACTTGCCACTTACTAGCATAGGAGGTGGGCATTCACCTGGATTTAAGTTTCTCTGGATACAGCTGGATTGAGTAGTAAACTTCTGTGTACTGACTTCTGATAAATCCTTGCCTTTATTATAAATCTTGCATTGTTCTTTTTCCAAAATGCTTGGTTGAAGTTTGACTTTATTTCTCCAATCTGCTTCCAGTATCTAATAAATAAGTAGAAATAACAAATTGGAATACCATGCTTATAATTGAAAATCCTAATACCACTCCCTTATCTGCCTTATCTATCAACCTAATTAAGTCTTCTCTTCCCAAAGGTTAAAAAGGCAATCTAAATAGGCTAGATGGTCCTGAGGGAAATAGAAAAGGCAGTTGCTAAAAGTTCCACTTGACTTTCTTGCAAGAAAATCTGCATTGGATGGGGCTATACTGAAATGACCAAAAAAAAAATGTTAAAGGTGGAAATTATTTCAGTAAATTGGAAGGATTTAAGTATGGCTCTACACGGAAGGATTTCATTTTTTGTATTGATTATTCCTGCAGGTAACTCCAGCTTTTACAAATGCCCCTGAAGTCGTAGGTTAACATCTGGTCTCTGACCGAGGTAGCCAGTCCTCAGAGCTTACATGGAGTAAGCCATGGCGTTATTTCCCCCATGCTATTCTCTGTCTGATTTAGAGTTATTCTAGTATGAGATTGTAATTTTGTGTGTGGAAGGAAAGTGTGCAGCATTTAATTACTCTTCTGTGCCGCTGATGTTTGTTTTCCTGTATTGCTTTTCTTTGTCTTTCCTCTGTTAATAAGTGGGAGGGAAAAAAAAGAAGAGTAATTTTCTGGCTTTTACAATAACATCAGCTGTTCTTTGTTGCTCCTCAGCTATTCTTTAGAGCCCAGAGGAGAAAAATACTTAGTGGAAGAGAATTATTCTTCATTAAAGTCTCATCAGAGTGCAAAATCAGTGAAGTCTCTAGTATCTGAGGCAGGTGTAGTAGTCTGCATTCTGCTTCGGTTACTGAAGTAAAGGTGCAGGGAGAGTGGGCTTAAAGCTTGGCTTTGAGAAGGCAGCACCAAAAAATGCAATATTATGGTGCTAATTTGAGGTTAAAACTTTTAAGTGTGTTTGTTCTGTTTAACTAGTAAAACTCACCGTAGTCTCCTTCCTGAATTCTTCTTTCTGTGGTAAAGAGATTTTTACTAAAACGAGCTGTTGATGTTGCCTTTGAAGAAACACTTCTACAGGCTTGAGAACTAAAACTTATAAATTGAATTTAATGCTTCTCCTCAGAATGAAGAGTTAGATAAGAAGTATGCTGGACTTCTGGAAAAAAAATGGACATCTGTTATAAGATTACAAAAGAAGGTAGGTAAAGATCTGATGGGTTTACTTGTATAAAAAGTTACGACTGAAAGCCAGCATTCATCACTGAGCAGAATGTCATGTATTTTCCTTGTCAGACAAATGCAGGGTTTAGAAAAGATGCTTCAAAGATGAATTTTGAGGACTTGAGTAGAGAAAATAGCTGAATCTGTGTTGTGGAAAATGTTTTGTCTATCTCAGTGCTAGCAGAGACATCTCCTCGGTTTCTTTATAAAAGCGCCTTGAGTGCAGTTCAGGGATTGCATGTGCAGCTTGTGAAGCTGGAGGGAAGAGGGGCCTTGAGGCGGTGGGTGAGTGGAAGGGCTGAATAGCTGTCGCCAGAAGGCTCGGCTGGTTTAGAGTAAAGCCTGTGCTCTGGCCGCTGCGTTAGAGGGAAGAAACCATTAACTGCAGTGCATTAGAGCAAGTGATTCTGCTGCAAGGGGACAGTACAAAACTCTTTTTAGTGATGCTTCAGTGGATCTAGAGTGTATTAAAAGAAGAGGGGGATGAAATCGGTGTGGTAACAAAGACCTGTCTATTGTACAGGTGAATACAGCCAGGGTTTTCTTACGCTGCAGCTCCTCAGCTGTGGGGGATGTTTGTGCCCTCTCAGGGACACAAACCGTTAGTGCAGTAGCAGCATAACTCTGTTAACACAGACTCCTTCCAGGGCTTGTCAAAACAGTAGCTCAAACATTCGTACAGTGTTTGAGTGAATGTGATTTTTGTAGAACTTTTGTTTTCTGTTAAAATATTTGGGAAGTTGGGGAAGAATAAATGATTAATGATTGAATTATTAAAGAATAAATGATAAATGATTTTTTTTAGAAATACCAACACTGTTGAACGTTGGCCATCAGTTTGGATCCATGCAGTTTTTGCTTTACTGTGAGGTTTGGAAGCTAGTCGGTATTTGGATTATTAATGAGTGAAGGTGAATTAGATAGTGTATAAAACTAGAAATGAATGGTCTCTTTAAAATTCATTAACCTAGGTAATGGAATTAGAATCGAAGCTGAATGAAGCTAAGGAAGAATTTACATCAGGTGGACCTCTTGGTCAGAAACGAGACCCTAAAGAGTGGATTCCTCGTCCTCCAGAAAAGTATGCATTGAGTGGACACAGGAGTCCTGTCACTCGAGTAATTTTCCATCCGGTTTTCAGTGTTATGGTCTCTGCTTCAGAGGATGCTACAATAAAGGTACGTGTTTGCTACAGAACATTACACATCCTCTGACTTGCTTAGTTTGATCTGTAAGCTCAGTACTTCAAGCTGGATGTGTGCTGGTAGAAGATGGTTTCAGATTCTGCTTTAGCTTCAGTAGGGACAGCTCTTTCATGTATGAAGTCTTGTGTAATCTACAAATTTTAGTTTGCTGGTCCAATTAATATATTCAGGAGTGTTTTACTGTCCTTTGACTTGAGGGGGAAAAAAGCTAATGTGGATTTAGGGACTGGAGGAAGCAATAAAGGACCAGTGGGGGAAGAATGCCTTTTGCCTGCTCAGTAGAGGAAGAACGATGTACCATACGAGTAGTGACGTGATGAGGAGGAGCAAGACAGTAGCCTCAAGTAGTCTGAAATGAATATTTTTTAAAGCTGAGTTAGCGTTTACGCAGCTGTATTCTTCACTGAAAATTAGTTCTTCCCATTTATTCTAAGTGGGACGTGCAAGGCCCTTGGAGTTCCTGTGACTTGTCAGTAACTTCAAAGGTCTTCATAGACCTTTACTGCGATGTACAGTGGCATGAAGAGGTTTGTTGTAGTAGGCAAGTAATCTTCTCATTTTAGCATCAAGTAAAGACATAATTGTGCATTTTGTTGTTGTTTGCATGTCACGATTTAAGGGAATTATCCTGGTAGAGGATACTTCTCATTGTTCTCTTCTGCACTGGTTTAAAAACTGTTTGGAAAAGTGCTTAGCAAAGGGCTGAGTAGTGTATTAAGCGATGTGCTTAAAAATGCAGGTTCTTCTAATAGTGGCTGCCATTTGAGAAGATTAAAATTAAAAGTGTCAGCCGGGTCTAGTTCGTGAAAAGCTTTAACCTGTTCTTGTTTCTGCAGCAGACTTGAACATAGAGCACTAGTGTTTTTTTCTTCAAGTAGACAGGGCCAGCCAAGCAGTGACAGCTCTGTGTGTGTTAGATGTTCTGGAGGAGCCTAATTAGCTCCGGGTTTGCTCCCTCTTGCACTGCATGGATTTCCTCATTCAAGTCAAGCTGTGTAGCTTGGTTTCTGACTGTCGCATTCCCAGTGATTCCGTTCTACTGGGTTGATGAAGTCTTTCAGTTGCTCGGTGTGTTTTGGTAGTGGGGTTTGTGTGTTTAGTTTTCTTTTTTGTTGTTTGTTTAGGATATAGTGTAAAATGAAATGTCTAATGTTGTGCTTGAAAGAGACACAATAGTGTCTACAGGAGCTTGTTATTTCAAAGGCTTTTGTTTGCAGTTAGGTGATAGAAGACTGGCTTAATTAGGTGAGAATGGGGACTTCATGCTATGTTGCAGTTATTAACTGCAAACGTTTATTTAATCTCTGACAAATTCTGTGATCCCCTAACGCGTGTGTATCAGACTCTTCAGGGGGGTTTGGATTATCATCCCTAGCCCAGGGCATTCTGAATATTGCTCTTTGGTACACAAAATATTTGCTCTCAGGTTCTGAAGCAGTGAGGACGTTCTGGAGCCACAGTAAAGCTTGGGAAGGAGGGACAGGGGATTGTCAAAGATTGTCAAAATGATTCTTTCCCCGCCAGTGGATAATGGGCTGTATTGCTGGACCTGGGGAGCTAGCGTAGAAAGGGATGGAGAAAAAAATCTGTACAAAGTGGATTTGTTCTGTCCAATGTTTTCTAAATTGACCTTCTTTATTTTTAAGAGTATTGGGTCCTAAGACTTTTAGATACAATGGAACTTCTTTTCCTGCTGTGTTCATAATGTTCTAAGTTAGCTGAAAGACAGTTTTCAAGTTGCATAAATTTAGTCAATTTATAAATAACAAAATCATCTAAAAATAATGCTTTTTTTCCTATGCTGTTAGGCTTTTTAGGGCTGTCTTTGTTTGTCTCTTGCTCAATTAATTATTGAATAAGATGCCAGACTGGCCCATGGAATGCAGATGTAAGGCTGGAGAATACAAAGAGTAATGGGTTGCTGTTAACGGATTTTCTGTTCACTTGTCAGGTGTGGGATTATGAGACAGGAGACTTTGAACGAACCCTTAAGGGCCACACAGACTCTGTGCAAGATATTTCCTTTGACCACACTGGCAAACTATTGGCCTCCTGTTCTGCTGATATGACCATTAAGCTATGGGATTTCCAGGGCTTTGAGTGCATCAGAACTATGCATGGTAAGGTATCAAGGGAATTGATTTAGCAGTCTGTAAAGTGAAGAGATTTTTTTTTTTTTAAATCCAGGAAAACTGCTGACATGGAAAGGGGTTATAAACCAGAATGTTGCCCAAATAAAGGGGGGATATTTTGATGCTGTGAGTGCTTGGTAAATAAGGTATATGTTTAGTGTCTGTGGAACGAAATAGCATCTCAGCTCTGCTGTGCATTATGCTGTGGGAAGCATCCCATGATGATATTGACATGAAATGGCAGTTAGAGGAGTTTAGCACTGAAAATTTAAACGCTCACTGGACAAGGAAACTGTGCCTTCAAGTCAGTAACAAATGACCTCTTTCACCCCTCTCTTCCCCTGCTGCCCTGCTTCAGGAAGGAGGCAGTTCAGGCACGAGGGGTGTGTGTGCTGTGCAGTCACTGCTCTCCTGCGTGGCTGGTTTCAAACCAGCCCCCTCTACGTCAGGCTCTAAAGCCTGAGAAAAAATGGTAAAGTAAAAGAACCACAGTTGTAAGATGCTAATATGACAGCAGCTATTTATTTTATAGTCATGATGTAAGAGCATTTTTATACTGCTGCTTGTCTTGCTTTTAATGTCTTGTAGAAGTGCTGAGTAGGAACAGGGAATGTTTGGGGTTTAGGAAAATAGACACAGACATGCATACACCAGAGAAAGCAGAAAGCTGTTGACTTTTGTGCACACAGTTCTTTAAACACCACAGAACACTGCTGTAGAGGAAGAACAGACATTGCAGCTGGCTGAGAGCAACAAATAGTGCTGCAGGGGTGGGGCTTTTGGCCCTTAAGGATTTCTGTGTGAACAGGCATGCAGTATATGTGTTTTTATGAACTAATGTTGTAACATAAGCATGGGTGAAATAGCTTCTGGGGTGCTGTCAGTTACATCCCTTCAACTCAATTTCAAGTAGAAGAGATAATCTTGTCAGTGAGGAGTTATAAAGCACTATACTTGCACCAAAACTACTGTTCTCTAACACTTAGACACTTGATCACTGGTGTGATTGCTTTGTTGTGGGAGTTCACCCCGAGATCTTTGTGGAGACAGTGGGAATGAAAATTGTGAAGTTGTACATTGTAGGTCTGTGGCTTGCAAGACACAATGTAGCTGCCAATTAAAGGAAGAAAGCAACTTATCAGTGAACTTCCTGGTTGTGACTTGTTGGAAAAAAGAACATCAGATCTGCAGATTAAAAAAAGGACGCTGTTTAATGCCTCTAATCTGTTGAGAAATTATAGATACTCTGAAGTACTGATCTGAGAAGATTCACTTCTAATCCCAACAATTTAAGTAGGGACAATTGCAGAGCTTAAAGAAAGACAAGTGCATGAATCACATGCAAACTGTTGCAGTCAAGCTTGTACGCTGGACTTGTCAAAAAAACTCTACCCAGCAACTTATTCTGGATAATACTGATATTTCAAAACAGTTAATTCTAATGTTTGCCACATTGGGAATTTTAAGTTCTAATTTTTTGTAATACTGGAAATGAACAGTCTTTACGGAGTGTTGTCTCCCTTTATATGTTTTGTCCTGTTGCTCGTGGGATGAGTAAGGTCAAGAGCTGAAACCACGTACACGAGGTCACGAGGAGTTTGTGTTAAGGAAATATCTGGATACTTTTTCCTGACTCGGAACTGATCGTCTTCCTCTTGGATCTCTCAGCAGGAGTAGAAGTTGCTGTCATGTATATACAGCTGGTTCTTGCTTGGTTCTTGAATCAGCACAGTACAGTGTTTTATTAAAACCTACTATCAGATGTCTGGAAACATTCAGTCTTTTAGCAGTAAGCTCCTGCAGCAAGGGTTGGCATGACTCGCTGAAGGCCTGTTTTCCTTAAACATCTGTGCAGTGCATCAGCATGCTGTAATCAGTGCTGACTGATATTTTAGACAGTCACTGGAGCAGCTCTCTCTTCTAAACTACCAGCTTTTGTCACTCTGTAGAACCGTTGCTCGCAGTGGTGAGTGTCTGGTTTTAAAACATCTTAAAGAAATTTTTTGAAACAATTTTAAAGGATGCTCAATGTCTGGACTGTGTGGTTCCTAAAAATACTACATGTAAACTTGAGGTTTTATGAAATAAAGATTATTCCATAAACCATGCACTACTGCTGTAGCTACTTGCCCAGGACAAATGAATAGCCAGTCCTGTGTGCTCTGTAAATTCTATTGCAGTACCACTTAATGAAGGTTTTATTTGTTTTTAGGTCATGATCATAATGTTTCTTCAGTAGCCATCATGCCTAATGGAGATCATATAGTTTCTGCCTCAAGGGATAAAACTATCAAAATGTGGGAAGTCCAAACAGGGTAAGTGCACTTCTGGCGAAACACCAGCACCTGAACAGAGCGCGCGTAACCCACTGCTGCGGGAAGTGGGTCATGTAGGTCTTGAACGTCAGCAAACGTGATTTGAATTGAGGTACGGTATTGTGCCCTTTAGAGTAATTTGCTTCAGGAGTCTGCCTTCAATCATGAAGCGCAGGGGTTTAGGTTTTAGTACCAACTAATTAAAGCTAACTTGCTTTATCTTTCTGGGAGCTATGAGAGTAGAACACCATAACTCAGGACCAGGTAACAACGTAAACCACAAATTCAAAGGGAGCATGAGAGGATGGGGGGGAAATCTGTTGTTACCTTTCCTGACACAGATGAGATGTCTCCTCTGCTTTGGTTTGGGGTTTTTTGGGGGCTGGGGAGGTGGAGGTTTTTTGTTTGTTCTTATTGTTTCATTCATCAGTTGGCTCTTTAATCTATCCATTTGCTAAAAGCTGTAGGTGAACGCTCTCTGGATGACCTGTACATCCCTACTTGTTCTTAAAATGCCTATTTAATGCAAGCTGTCACGTCAACTTTTTTCCCCCCAAGCTTCCTGCTTTCTACCTTCACAAGGATTTGCCAGTTCTTAGCTGGCACTTATTTCTCATGGTAACTTCCTTCCCATGAACTCTTTTATGGCCTTGTGCATCATCATCCAGGGTGGACACGTGCATGCTAAAATATCCTATCTTAACTTCTAAGAGTAAGTCAAGTGTCCTTAAATTTCAAAGGCGTGTGTAATGGTTTTATTACAGTGTTAATTGAGTCCTGCTGTATTTCTTTCTCAAATAGTTACTGTGTGAAGACTTTCACGGGTCACAGAGAATGGGTGCGCATGGTGCGGCCTAACCAGGATGGCACCTTAATTGCCAGTTGTTCTAATGACCAGACAGTGCGCGTTTGGGTGGTAGCGACGAAGGAATGCAAAGCTGAGCTCCGAGAACACGAGCACGTGGTAGAATGCATTTCCTGGGCTCCTGAGAGCTCCTACTCCACCATATCAGAAGCTACAGGATCAGAGGTAATGCTTTTTGTCCTATTAAATGAGCACGTACAGTAAGATTTTTGACTACGCTCTCTATCGAGCTTACCAGATAGCATTTAGAACAACTAACCTTTGTTCTCAAAGCGCTCGGCAGCTGTCACGGGTATTTTGGCGTACTGTTAATCTCCATCTTGTTTTTTAACAGTAGGACCCTACCTTAGCACTAGCGAAAGTGAACTTTGGAGAGATGCTCTGTTTCTGGGAAGGTTGAGAGCGGGACCACTTTCACCTCTTTCAGCAGAGATGTGGAAGGAAGCTTACCTGGCTTCATGGGAAGGGTTTAAGGATGCTCAGCAATTGTGAGCTGAGGAGGGAAGTAGTGAGTGAGGAAGGCAGGAATGAAGCTGCCTTGGGTGTATCGTGCTGCAGTTAAGCTTTGACTGCCATGACCTAGTGGACAAAGTTAATGGGAGAGCGTTCTTTGACAAAAATAAATCCCCAGTCCTGTGATCACAGAGGCATCTTCTCTGGGTCAGTTACTAAATCTTCAAGAAAGGCTTACTACAGGTCAGCAGAACTTTCCTTCTAAGGATGACAAAATGTAGAAGAAATTAACTAGAAATCGACTCTGGTTTCTTCTTCAAAAACTCCAAAGTTTCTGCCTTGGCCCCTTCCTCAACCAGAGTACAAACACCCAGGGGAAAGTAGATCTGCCGGAGACAGGGACTGCTCTGGTGATGGATTTTACAGATTATTTCAGCCAGACTTCACTTGCATCCTTACAATATTTTAATTAGAAGTGATCACAACTGAATTCCAGATCTAAATTCCAAATTCCCTTCCTCTTGCAGCGGTAACTCTGAAGCGGTGTCTCCCCTGCCCTCTGCTGGTCTCGCCAACTCTGCACAGCACAGAGCAGAGCTAGGCTTGGAGCGGGGAGCAAGTTACCCCTGACTGCAGCTGAACGCTGCCCCTCCTAAGAACTCACTCTTTCCTTCATACTTTGCGTATTTACAAATAGAAGTAAGTTCAGAGTAGGAACTTTTGCAAAATTCTTAACCTCGCTTCATTACTTTTTGTGAAGAATGAGAACAGCAAGGTATGTCTGAGCTTCATAGCTTGTCCTGAGCTGTCTGACTCTACCTGAGCTGTGTCTGCTCTTAAAGAGGATGTGCTGCAGCAGGCAACTGTGGATTCAAAGTATTCTCTGGCTTGGTGTGTCAGCAGGACACGCAACCGTGTTTTTTAACAGATAGTTTCATGCCTCTGCTTGTTTATCTCTCCTAGTACTAGTAGCAAATGCCTGTGACTCTGGGCTTTGGCATCGTGTTTATTACCCGTAAGTTGTCATACTATCTTGTTTAGCTACTAAGAAGGGATCTGCTTCCTCCCTCCTCTTTCCCATCATGCCCCATATATACTATAACTTAAAACATAATTTTCTGTAGACTAAGAAGAGCGGCAAGCCTGGGCCTTTTCTGCTGTCTGGATCCAGAGACAAGACCATTAAGATGTGGGACATTAGCACTGGCATGTGCCTTATGACACTTGTAAGTTCTTCGGTGTTTTTCTGGTGGCCATAGCTGCATGTGGAAAACACGATTTAGTGGAATCTGTTACCTTAAATGTTTGTGTTCTCAATAGAAGCCAGAGTTACTGAAATAAGACAAACTGTAGAAAATACACAGTTTTAGTGGCTTCTGGATTTCAGATCTTATTGCTAAGAAATAGTAAGAATCTCAAAATACACTGTGTAAATACAGGAGTAGCGCGGTGTCGTTTTCGTGATGAGTTGCATGGCTTGTCTACAGAAACGCTGATCATCAGCTGGGTTTTGTTTTCTGTAAGACGCTGTGTGGGTTCCGCACGCGGCCCTTCCCGCAGGCTGTGAGCGGCAGTTTTCCAGCCCATCTTCGGGCTGGGCTGGATCTGGGTGCTAGGAGTGGGGAGCAGAGTCACTGCAGGTCACATGGGGACTTCTGTTTGTTTGCCTTCAAGGACAGGAACTCACATTGCTGGTAGTGCTGATAGAGATGTAATAATAGAAAGTGAAGATAAACGTTGGGTTCTAGGTTTTAGAAAGCCCCTTGCTATCCTTGCAGGAGCAGGGCAGCGTCACTCACTTGCCGTAGCATGAATTGTACAACGCTTAGCCTTGAAACCTGCAACTGCTCACTGATGTCTCCTTGTGCACAAGGTGGGCCATGATAACTGGGTACGTGGCGTTCTCTTCCATTCTGGGGGAAAATTTATTTTGAGCTGTGCTGATGACAAGACTCTACGTGTCTGGGACTTCAAGAACAAACGATGCATGAAAACCCTCAATGCGCACGAACACTTTGTTACCTCTTTGGGTATGTATTGTTCTACAGCGCTTACCGCAGAGTGTGGGGCCAGGGATGCAGGTTTCCCCCCACTTTCACCAGCTGAAGCTGAGCGCTGAGCTGGACAGTTGTGTTTTGGGTTCTAGCGACGCTTTGTGAGGACAGACAGGAATGTGATGGATTTTTCTGCTTCTGTTGCCAGCGTTGCCTGTTGAGTAAGACATTAACTGCTGGGGTGTTGTGGGGCCTTTCACCAGGGGGTGTGGAGGGATTTGGGGAGTGCTGTGTTGCAAATGCTTGCCCACAGGCCAGGAGGTGGGGGGAATAAAAAAGAAGGGGCTGCAAAGCAAAACGATTGGGGGAAAAAAAAATAGTTAGAATTCCTGGGCATTCCTAGTCAGTATGACCAGAGCTGGGTGGACGTTGGTTTCCCCTGCCCTGTAAAAACCAAAGGAAGCAAACCCTTCCCTGTTCAGCCGAGCTGGCTTCACGCTGGAGTCCTCCCCGGTGCTTTTTCCGTTACTCCTCTGGCAGTTCCGAGCTGCTTTGTTACTGCTGTCTAGGTCTGCTAGCAGTGAACCTGGTGTTGCCCGCTAAGGCCTCCTGATCAGACCTGCAGGTCTCACCAAAGTGCAGGGTTTCTGACTTCACTCTTAAATTGCTTAAAGCTGGTCAGAAAGGGGCAAAGAAATGTTCTGAGTTGAGGAACGTGAACCGATGAGCGTGGATTGGCTGACCTGGAGTTGACTGTGTCAGTCTGCTGGTGGCTTTGCTGAACCCTTTCTGCAGAGTGAGGCTTTGACTCCTCATGGTTAACCTTCCCAGCACGGCCCACTGACCCTGTCCAGAACTGACGTGTGTCTGTGAAATACTGCGGGATCTCCCGAGAAACTGCACTTTCCATTGGGAACTACCAGCTGGCAGCCTGTACTGTCTACAGCAGAAAGAAAAAGTCAAGTTTCTTGACTTTGGATTCTCTGATGTAAAAACTTGAAGCTCTGTCTTGTGGTAGCGTTCAAGAGTTTTATCCATTTTAGATGTTTTGGACTTCTCTCTTTTATAACTTTATCTTGATTTCTTTCCTGTGAAAGCTCCTTTGTAACTGAACGGGAAGGAAACGTTCATGCTTTACAGAATTACAGCACGGGAGAAACTGCCTGCAGAGCTGCAGACGAGATGAGCCTTGACATGTAGTTGGGGAGCTGGTGTATTTCTAAAAAAAGTAATGACATTGAGGGTGGAAAATACTGAAGTTTTGGATTCGTTGTTAACAGAAGCTTTTCTTTCCTCGCAGATTTCCACAAGACGGCACCGTATGTGGTTACTGGAAGTGTAGATCAAACAGTAAAAGTGTGGGAGTGCCGTTGATTGATTCACATTTGACCCCTTTTTCCTCTGGATGCACTCAGATACCATGGTTACCCATTGAGCTCTGTTTAAATAAATATTGTCCTTTCATGTAAATTATTCTGGATGTAGATTGAGCTTATTAAATGTTACACACAAAGTATTCATGCATGGTGAATCCAAATTGTATACTGTAAATTTACATACGTTGTCTAGAAGTACCATAGGTTTAAGAACATGGGCTGGCATTGGTCACATCAGACCTGAGAAGGCAGAAGTTGGCTAATTGAAATAGGGCACTTAACTGAATAGTTGACAGTGTCGTTCTATGTCAGATAATTATACCTGTTTTTCTTTCTGCTGTCTGTTGGTGCCTGAATTGGTGACCTCATTTGGGAAAAGTTTTGTAGGGCTCTTTCAGAAATGTGTATCTATGTAACATCACTTAAGTGTGCTTAATAAATCTTCTCTAAGAATACTAGATAATAAGGCTGCAATTCAGAATCTTCTGAACCTTATGTGTAATTAATGGAAATTAATTAAACTCTGGAATATTTGTCATGAAACATTTGCCAAATCAACAGAATACACTTGTTTTGGCCTCCTATCACGCAAGGGTTGGTATATTTATATAACTAACTGTAAACCTGAAATAAGACAACAAATCTTAGTAGCAGCTGATGTGATAAATGTATTTATTTTTTATTTGGTCATTCAATGGTTAAGCTGTGCTGTTAAACTAAGTTTAAATGGGGTTTTTTTTTGTTTGATTTTTTTTTTAAACGCTAGACGAACTTCCAGGAGGAGTTGTCCATCCCACTAGAACTTAGTGATCTAATTTCCAATAGAGCTTGATCTCCCAAATGACTGCCATGGTACAACTCGCTGTTTGCTTTTGATGTTTGTTAGAGATGTGCAATTCCTATTCCACGACAGTATCAAAGGACACTTCCCTCTCACTCTCTTGCAGGAGGTTGGGCCGTACAAAGGTTTCTCGGTTTCTTTAGTGCCTCCTTGGAAATCCTTATGGAAATGAGGTGATACTTCACCTTGACACAAGAACATGGCTTGAATAAAAACGTCCTGTGGTTTGCGTATTGAGAATACCTTGAGATACGGTGTTGGAATGCTTTACAGAAAGCACTAAATACCTTGAGAACCAGATTGTAATGGCAGGTACAGACTGATACAGGCTTCTAAAAGAAAAACCACCAACAAAACAAAGCCCGTCTCTGGGAACAATGCTATGAAGTAAACATTTGAAAACAAAACCAAATCCTATCAGCAAAACTAGCCCAGCTTGGTTATTTATGTTGTTTGGTGTATACAATTTTTAATTTGCATATCCCTAAAGTGACATATTTTGATCTGAAGTGAATGAAAATATTATAAATTAATATTTTAATCAGCATTTTTGTGACAAATTCCATTGTAGATAACGTAAGAATTACAGTACTTACCAAACTAACCAGGTCTTTTTAAAAAATCCACTTTAAAATTTACAATATGATGAAGTACCAGTCTGATGTTTTAACAGGTGAATTTGTGCTTTATTTTAATACGTGGCTTTTAAAACTGTCCCTTTTAAAAATAAGAATCCTTGACCAAGAGGGGCTCGGCTGGAGGGTGTACACATGGAACTGGTGAGGGTGTGGGGGCCAATTCCCTGTGGTCACCCGCAGAAGGACCCATGCGGAGGGTGTCGGTGCCGGATCCTGGCGTCGACTCGCCTCGGGCAGGGGGGGAAGCGGAGTTCCAAGGGGGGCTGTTCTGGAGCCAGGTTAAGATTCAGGCCGATCTCTTAAATCCAGTGGTTTCTGTAATTTTCAGTGTGTGTTTCTGCAGTTAAGCATGCACGAATAAAGTATTTTTTGTTTGTTAGCTGCTTGGACTGGAAAAATTTGCTGCTTTTTTGTCCTCTTTGAGAATTCCAGATACACGAGTAGTGCATCTTCAGCTCCTCAGTGCATCTGCGACTGTACAGTCATACAGCTGTTGAGTTCCCGACAGGGCCTATACCCTTTATTTCAGCACAGAGTCAACTACGCTGGTGTACATAACTCGTAAACGTGAATCCGAAATTAAAGGTACCTATGAAGTGGAAGTTGTCTACTGCGTTTGTTCCCTTCAGCGCCCAGGGAGCCGCGGTGCCCGGCTGGCGGGGCAGGCTCCGCGCAGCCAGCGGTGACAGCTCAGGGACGGTTCCGCGCGGATCCAAAGGCCGAGCCCTGGTTAGACTCGAGCGAGGGCCACAGCGGGAGTCGGGGGCGTGAGGGTTCTGTCCGTGTCGCTCCCCGACGCGCCCTGGCCCAACTCGCGTGCTGTGGGCTGACGCGTGCCGCGAGGAGGTGATGGTCTGGATTTCCCGGTACCTGTGGTAGAGGGGTTCAGAGGTTCGCTGCTGCTTTGTCACTTTCCTTACTAAAATTGGCGTCGCTTAAAAATAACCGTATCTAGTGTTACCAAATAGACCATACAGAGTTTTTGGCTGGAGCCCAGACAGTCGTTCCTGCGCCACGCGGAGGCGACGTGCCCAGGAAGTCTGGGATGCGTTGGGAAGTGCAACGCTCGCCGTGGCTTAGACACAATCTGGAAGTGGATGTTCTGTAGCATCTCGCACTTTAGAAGATTAAAAACAAAACCGTCCTGCTTTTGTGTGTGGTGTGACCAATGATGTGCCCGGGGCACTAATTAAAAAGACCCCCCCTAGTTGGTAGCGAGTTGTGCAGGGGCTGTGGAGCGCTGTAGTGTTGGGAAGCTTTGGCTGTAGACTCAGCAGGCCCGGTCCGCCCGTACTGTCAGTTCCTGCTTCTCCTGTTCGCCTCCTCCTGTTTTATGTGAACTGCCTGATGATACCACTCTTAAATAGCTTCTGACTCGCCCGGAAGCTATTTAAAAGAAAAAGATTATACTTTGTTTTTGTAGACAGTGGTGGCTTGATAATCCTTTTAATGATTTGAATATTAAAAAAAAAACAAAACAAACCGAGTTGAGTGAAGGAAGAACGCACTTGGAATGAGTTCCGTGCTGCGGGCTGTACACAGAGTCCGGTGCATTTAACAGCCGCCACCGGGAGCCTTGGAGCCAGAGACCCTGCGTCCCGCGCTGGGGACGAAGGCGTCGGAGCGGGGAAGGGTGAGCTGGATTTACAAGTCACAACTGGATTTTACTGGCCTTTTTATCTTTCCACCGTGTCATGTAAGTAGCTGCTTTCCTGTCCTGCCCGCCCCTCAGGCTTCCCCAGCTCATTCCGAAGATGATTTAGCAAAATCTTCACGTTTTAGAACTTGATCCTGACATTGACATGAAGGCAAACGCTGAATTTTTTCGTAAGAGTGATGTTAGAGGTTGCAATTGGAGAAAACGGTTCCCAGGCTGTAGGAGTTAACGGAAGCTATTGGCACAATTTGAAATGGAAAACAAATCAGTAAAGGAATGTATATAATACTGCTCTGTGTTTTACAGTAAGATTTGTTGCTCTCAGACTGTGTAAAACAAAATTTATTCATGTTTTCTGCATATTAAAAAAATCTTATTGTACCAATTGGTAAACTATTAAATGCATATAAAACTAGATGTGTTTTTGTTTCCTTGGATGCAAGAATTAAAACTATTTTGAAAGAAGCCATTGGTGTTTCACCCTTTAGAGTTTGGTATCTAAGAAATCCTGCTTGCAGAGGAGTCGTGAGGCGTTTTCAGGGCAGTTGGTTGCAGGTGGAATAGTCAAAGGTTTCTTCTTACTGGTTAATCTGGTGCAGCGAGGGTTTGTAAGAAGCTTTGCTGGTGAAGCTGGTTTGGTGCACGGTCTGTAACGGTGTGGAGCGGAGAGGTGGTGCCTCATCCCAGCAACCGCTCGCGGCTGCGCCGGGGCCTTGGCTGTGCGGTGGAGTTCCAGCGGAGAGCGGCGGGCACGGAGGTGCCGCCCGGGAAGAGCTCCTGCCCTGCCGGGGGCCAGGGGTCGGCACAGGAGGGGACCTCTCCCCTCACCGCTGCCTTCTTCCGGTTATTGTTCTGGGATTTTTGTCTTCTGTGGTTCGGTTCTTTTGCCCTTACCTTGAACCTCACTTCACAGCAGAGCTCGTGAGAACCATCTCATGACGGTTCTGTGCTCGGCGCTGTGGTGGTTGTGCTCTGGTGGACGGCGGAGCCCTGGGAGCAGCGGAACGCTGCGGCACCACGCGGTTCTTGGCAGCTGTTTTCTTAGCAGCGCCTTTCAGCTGGTTTTTTCTCCCTGTGATCTGGCCTTAATTGCCTTGAGTGCTGCTCAGAAGTGGGTCAGTGAAGTGAGATGGAAATGTGTGTTTCTTCTCTGAGGGGAGAGAGAGAACCTGACCTTGGCCACGATGTGGGGGAGAGGACGGCACAAAGCCCCTGCCAGCGCAGTTCTGCGGGGCGATACTTAATAGCAGGACAGGCGTTGGGGGAGGCTGGCTTTCTTTTGGGGACAACAGCGGAATTTCAGGCTCTGCCGGAGCCAACGCGCGGGTCAGAGCTCCTGGAGTCCTTGGCGCTGGTTGGGATGCGGGGTTGAAAGGAAAGCTCCCTGTGCATTAGCAAGGGCAGGGCCCTCAGGGAGGTGAACGTGAGTTGCTGAGAGCAGCCGGGGCAGCAGGAGAATTCCATTTTCCCCTTCAGTGGGTGACTTGTCGATTATGCAGCGAGTGCTTTACTGAAAGCAGCAACTACTGTGAGACCGGTTCCCACCAGCTGTTTCCAGTTTTGATGCAGCACTGATGAGCATTGGAAGGTTTTTCAGCAGACAGGCTGGGATTGGAGGAGAAATTACATGTATGGGAGTTGTGGTCCATGGTGGGAGATCAGGTACTCAGCTGGGTGGGCTTCTCTGAACAGCCCGACCAAGAACTGCAGTGCAGGTTGAACCGGTGGCTTCTGGACAGCAAGCTGTAGCTTTTATGGTGTGTGGTGTGTCCCGTGTCCCATGAGATGACGTGCTGGAGCTCCCTCCGGGAGGAAGGCAGGGAGGACAGAAGGAGCGTGTTTTGATGTGCTTCCTTCAGCGCTGCTGCTGATTGGAATCTTCCTCTGAAATAGTTTCCCTTTGCTGTGGTTACTTCTGGTCCCCTGCTGCCGTGGGCACAGCCGAGGGCCGGGGCTTCTGCCCGCGCTGCCCATGGGGTGGGGAGTCCTGCCCGAGCCGGCCACCCTCCTCGAGACTCGCTGCAGCCCCAGCACTAGTTGGGTCAGTTCTACGTTTCATTTTTGTTTGAGAACTTGAGACGTGAGAACACCCCAAGCCCCAGAGAGGGAATTAGGGATGTGTGTCGTTAAACGCAGGTATCCCACAGCCAGCGTGGCGTGGGAGCCGTGCAGCCTCAGCACCTGGGACCTGCGGCCTTCAGCTTCATCGCATGTGTCCACAACCGCCAGCGCAGCTGGGCCCCGCGGCCCTGCGCGGCTCGGGAGCAGCTGCTGAGGGAGCAGCGGGGTTGGGGTGGTGGCCCTTCTGGTGCTGGGTTTAGGACTGAGCTTTTGGAGTCCAGCCCTTTGTCCCCAGGGGCACTGTGCTAGAGGAGGGTGCCCAGAGCAGAGCTGGTGGTGACCTGGGTCCCTCACTGAAGCCTGGTGACCGCAGGACCACCCAACGGGGCCGGAGAGCTGTGCAGGTCAGTGAAACAACCTCTGCATCGCTAGAGAGGGACAGAGCCTGCGCTGGCCACGGAGAACGAGGCTTTGCGGCATCAGTTTGGTTACAGGTCCTTAAGCCACCAGTTCCCCTGGGCCTGGTCTCTCCTGCTCCGTGCTGGTGTTCAGATTAATAGCAGCCAACACCTTGCACCCGGCTGTAAAGAAACCAATAAATAAATGCCTAAAATAGTTTTAAAAGTTTTTAATGGACTGAAAGACACTAGTAAAGAAAAATCTTGTAGGAAAAGATGCACTGTAGTCATTTATTGATTGCTTTCCAGGAAATTCAGAATTTTTCCAATAGGAGCAAGTTCTTTTGCAGCAAAGACTCCTCCTGCTTCGTCCCCTCGCCCGAGGCAGAGGCTGCTCCCCCCTTCCCTTCCCTCCCCAGAGTTACAGCTGCCCACAGTGCAGGGCCCCGAGGTACAGAGCACAGGGAGCCGCGTGTTCTCCAAGGTCAGTAAAAGCAGCAACGCAAATTAGCGGCGGGTGGGCTCCCGGGCAGACACCGCGCGAGGTCCGCACGGGGCTGGGCGAGCGGTGGGCGAGTTCAGGACATTCAGCTGTCGGCAGCGGCCAGGGCGGCACACGCTGGCCATGGGCCATGGGCCGTGGGACACGTGTGCTGGGGAGGGGGCAGGAGGGGCTGCTGAGTGGCACCGGCCGTGACACCAACGTCCATTGCCAGCAATGGAAGCTCCCCTGGCAACGGTCACAAAACCGAGCCAGGAAGGTAGCGGCCGTGAGGGTTTGGTTTTCACTTAACCCCTCCCCAAGGCCTGGTCACGGCAGGTTGAGGGAAAGGAACGATTCCAAGCTGGGTGAGTGTGCCCGGCCGCTCCCTGGTACAGCGGCTGCTGCAAATGAGACCCAGTTCCTCTTTCTGCCTGCTCTTCCCTCCTCCCCCCTCGGCGACAGGGCCCCGATTTCCTGCCAAGCCCCTGCGGTCCAGCCCGCCGTGCTGCCCCTGCCCCTCTCTCCTAGGCACTGGGGTTTCCACGGCCAGGGGAGTTTGTGCGCGTTTTTAAACAGCGAGCCCTCACTCTTTGGATACAGCATCCCAAGTTACGCAGCTGCAAGCAGAGCAGAGGTGAAATAAGTATCATATATCTCTCTGTCTATAATCTCTATCTATATCTTTACCTTGAAAATTAGAATGTGAATGTTACAAAACCCCACTGAATTGCCAAACTGCCAACCGAAAGTAGAAAAAAATGGTTAAAGGAATCCCATGGCTCTATCCTGATGTAGAAAACGCTGTACATCCCCCTCCACCCGCAGCCCGGCTGCCCTCCGCTGAGCGGTACAAAGGCGGCTGCTCAGGTTTCCTCTGCGCCAACGGGGAGAGTGACTGGGGGGGGGGAATAATCTTTTGGCTTGGAATCCATGTTGCTGAGCGGTGGCGGGGCTGGTTTTATACTGGTTTAGCAAAGCAGCGTCCTTAGTCAACATAAAAATGACCTGAGAAATGTTACATCCCTCCAGACAGTTCATTTGGAATTCGTATGTACAGAGTAGAAATCACTGATGCGACGGGCACACACACAACACGGACACACACACGCGGGCCTGGCCCTCGGGCTGCGCTCCCCGAGGGGGGGTCCTTCCTACGCGGCTGCCTCCTGGCCCCGTCCCTGCGCGGGGCAGACACAAGCTCGGTCAGACAGATTACATTTCTCAGATTAGTTCTTTGCATTGTGTATTAATTGTACCAGTGCAATAACATTGTCAAAAAAAAGGAGGAGCTGCTCCAGGGGAGTCCGAGGCCCTGGGTCAGATTCAGAAAAGGGTGGTTTAAACTTTTTTTTTTTTTTAAGCGAGGTACACATTAAGCAGAGCTCTGTGTTAAGGGGATCTCAGCAGAAGGCATGCTCGGCTCAGCCTCTTTCTCCTCCACCGCTTTGTCCTCTGGTTCCAGCTGTTCGCCACTTTTTATGCTTTCTTGGAGCTGCTGGCGTCGCTGCACCTCCGCTTTAAGGTTCTCCAAGTCTTTTTGGCTGGAGGGGGAAGCAGGAAGGGTAGCGAACGTTAGACCAGGGAGAAGCACAGGGACAAGCTTGTGTTCAACAGAACAGGAAATGCTCCCAGCTCTTGCCCTGCTCCTGCCTGGTCCCAGGTCTCAGCAGGTGCTTGGTTTGGAACCAAGAGGCACAAGGACGTGGCCCATCAGTGAGGTTCATGGTGTCTGTGTCCAGGCAGCCTCCAGCTGCTTCTGGTGAAGTTTTACTACCAGTGACTATTTATAGCCTCCAAAGAACACCATTTCAGCTCATCTTTTTTCCACCACCCCTCCAAATTTTCAAATAAAAGTCTAAGACAATTTATAATAAATATTATTTTTTTAAAAAAAGTACTGCTGTTTAGAGTGGTCTTAAAGATGATGATGATGATGATAGTCAGGGCTAGTATGGTCTCAGCTGATGTTCTTAACGACCAAACCCTGCGGAGCTGGGCTGAAAGCACGTGCCCTGCTGAGGAGCCGGTGCTGCTGTTCCCAGCACCGCTCCCGTCTCCTCTGCTGGGCAGGGCCCACGGCCTGTGCTCAGCCACCCCCCACTCTGCAAACCGAGCTGGAAGCGGCTCTTTGCTGCTGGGCTGAGAACAGGGGACGAGGGGAGAGGCGAGGGGCAAGGCACACAGCCGTGGTCTCGCTCAACAACGCGTCTGTTCTCCAGGACACCTGCCTGGTGCCCTTCAGGTCAGACTGCTGCCACGGGAGACCCCTGACATTTCATGCAATATTCCCCCAACCAGGAGCTTTTTTCCTACCGCTAAGGGCTGCGCTGGGATCCCACAGAGCCTCCCTTCAGAGTGCCAGCACCTTCAAAAGCACTTTTTATACAAAAGTAACAATTTCTGCCATTATTTGCCTAGTGCTGCCTGAAGAGAAGAGGGACCTAAGACCACTGGAAACGGCAGTTTGGGTCAGTAGCTCTTAATGCAAGGGGCAGCGTTGGGTTCATGCTGCCGCAGGAACAAAGATAACACAAAAAGCCACTTGATTTCTAAAGGTACAACACACAGAGGTATCGCTCTACCTTAGTGGAATGAAGAGAATTCCATTGATAATGTTGAGCTGCTCCAGGACACTGGCCATACTGGGAGCTGTGAACTAAAGCACAAGAGGGGAAAAAAAAGTTTTAACAGTCAAAACTCAGAGCTCCAAGGCAAGCCCAGACGCCAGTTACCAACAGCTTAGAAACAGCTGGCTCTCAAGCAGCTGCCAGGTGATACCATTTATATTTTCTACCTCTTTAACACCTGTAAGTTGAAAACAGCATCTGGAGGTCCCCAGGCAGCTCCTGTGGGCAACCTCCCCCCAGGCTCTGCAGGACTTCAGTTAAATGCAGGGGAGACATGAGCTCACAACGCATTCATTTTTTCCCCCTCCTCCAGGTGTTGTAGCAAGCGCAGAGTCTTTGTTTCCATTTGAAGGTTTGAGCCTCCTGGCTGGACACTGTTTCCTGGACTTGGCCATTTTTACTCAATTCAAGATCCTCACGCTCAAACGCTCCTGCCACAAACTCCTCAGCTCTGCACCCAGTTCTTTGCCAGGAGAACACCCCAGCACTGCGGCCGAGCGCTCCCCTGCTCTGCAGCCAGAAGCCTCTTTCCCTGCCCCTGGCTCGTGTCCTCTGCGGCCCCCAGCGCGGCAGGGACAGCGCCCAGCGCCGGGCCCCCCCTCGCGCTGCCACCGCCGGGCTGGGCGAGCTGCCAGGGGCACGGGCAGAGAGAGCAGCTGCGTTTGGACAAACCTGCTCCTGCTCCACGTAAGGCAGGGCAGGGCAGGGCCCCCGCGCTCCGCGCTGCTGCCCAGCCTCCCTGGACCACAACGTCCTTGGAAGGAGAACAAAGCACCTGGTGAAAGATGACAGCATTTTTTAGGGTGAGGAAACTAAAGTACTTTTTGGATTGAGCAACCTGCCCACAGCCGGTGAGTCAGCAGAGGGGCAGGTCTGTGCGGAGGAGTCCCTGGTGCATCCTCACTGACTTCCCTGGGTGCCCTGCAACGCGGCCACTGTGCTCAGCCGCCTGGGCGCAGGACCCAGAGCCCAGAACGCTCTGGTCAGAAGCGGAGAAGCTCAGGTCTGAGCCTCTGCCTTTGCAGGGACCTCCTGCCCATGAAGGGTCTGTGGTGGGCACCGCCATCACCACCTCCTGCGCAGGCAGCACCTGCTCACATGTCCCTCAGGAGCAGCGAAACACAGCTCTGCCTTCATGGCAAGTACCCTCGATTCCTCTCATCGCATCAAGGTTACCTTGAGTGGCATGATGTTCGCGTTGGAGCCGTTCTTGTAAATCTCGTTCATTGTGCGTTGAAGAGCGACTGCTTGCTGAGTCAGGTATTTCAAGTACTCTGAGCTCTCTTTGGTCTTTTCATGGTGTTCTCCAAGCTGATCAGAAAAGGGGGAAAAAAAAGCAAAACAACACCACTTATGACATTACACATCAGAATCAGACCCAAACCAGGGTGCAATCCTCGTGTCTGCTGGCCCAACTCCTTAGTGAAACTCATCAGAACTTGATTTCACCTGCCTTGGCATTCGAAAAACAAACAAGAGATTCCTCTAGGAGCCTTATTATCAGCATTACGCATTTCCATCAAGTAGCAGCACGTCTGCGGGCGAGCAGCGTTCCCTCCGCCAGGCTGTGCCTGAGACGGCGCTGAGTCACCCCGGCCATGGCAGGCGTGTCCGGACAGACCCGGCCTGCGCGCGCCTTTCGCTGTGGAGCAGCAACGCTGCGAGCAGAGAGAGCACTGCCCACGGAACTGCTCAACTACCAAACTAGTGTGGATCTGGGATTTAGGAGATAGGTGGTGCAGAGAGTGGGAAGGATGGACCAGCTCTTCCAGTGCCCTGCCAGGACGTGGGGCTGTGCCACCAGCAGAGCTTCTGTCCCGCGACAGGTACAGCAAGAACAAACCCGCAGGAAGGCTGCTCGAAGACTTGTGGCAGAACAGCGGTCGGTGATGGAAAGGGGCAGCAGTTCTGCCCCATCCCTGGGACAGGGATTCCCTGGTACCTGCTCAGAGCAGGCTGAGAAAGGCCCCCGAGCCGCAGCGCTGTTCTGCGCTGGCACTGCTCGTTTCTGGCGTGCAAGGGACAGGGCACAATTAGCAGCACGCAGGCTCGTTACCTGGTTCTTGTAGATGGTGTAGCCTTCCTTCTCGTGCTGCAGCGCTGACCGGAACTCCGCTTTGCTCTCGTACACACGGGCTACCAAGTGGTGGCTGAGGGAAGGAAAATGGTTTAGAGGTGCATGCGTGAAGAGACTTCCCTGCGCTACAGCCCTTCCCTTCAAAAAGGGTGATCTTCTTTCTTAGAAAGCAACTGTGTGAATGACTTCCTTATTCACAGCCAAAAGGAAAGAAAAAAAGATCTCCCCCTGTTTGAGACCCAAGCCGCCAGAGCCCTCTCCAGCGGGGAGAGCTGACTCGGCTCGGACTTTGCCTCCTTCGGGTTTCCAGAAGGAAAGGAAGGTTTCTGGTTTTGGCAGCGTTCCTCTGGGAGGTGATCAATCTCACCCAGCATCCCTGCGCTACCCAGGGAAGGCAAGATGCCTTCTGCAGAACACATATCCATCAACCGCTGGAAAACAAACCAGGCTCTTGTGGGTGCTTAATAAGATTTATTTTCACCCTGACGAAGAACAGATGGGTTGCAATGTGGTAGCAGTAATTAGGAGTGGGCCACTGCTTGGTTGGTAGTGAGCCAGTTCTGCCTTCAAGGACGGTGCCTACAGCACTGAAGAGCAGATCCTGAAGGTGCCGACCACTCCCAGCTCCCTCGGAAGCACACGGAAGCTGCTCAGTGTTTTATTCAAATACGAGGCTTTATGGTAAAGGACAAAAGCAAATTATACGCTTCTCAAAGATTGCTCCCCGAGGGCTGACACAATTAAATACAAGTGTTTACGTATCGTCCTAGTCTCCCAGTATAATTACATCAGCCTCGCTCTCCAACCTTCACTTGCCACATACGTTTTCCTACTGAGAGTCCACAAGGACCAGGGTCATCCTGACACTTTTGGGGCAACCAGCATTACAGCAGATCCCACAATTAAGAACAAGGGATCTCCTTCTTTTGAGACAACAACCTTGGGTGCTGCACCATGACCATGACCCATGCAGCCCCGTCCCAAGGAGGCCAACAGAGGGGATGAGACCGAATCTCTGAATGATCAGGACACGGGCGGATCAGACCCTCCCGCAGGAGTGCACGGTGGCTGTGCTCGCTGCGCGGAGCGCAGCGGTGACCCAGCGCTCCATCCCACCTCACCTCAGCGCAACTTTCAAAGACTTGGAGCCATGGTACTTGGAGCTGATGGCCAGCGCGTTCTCCAGGAACCGGAGGGACAGGTCATACTCCATAACTCCGTGGAGCACCAAGCCAATGTTGTTCTGCACAGAGAAGCCAAGCAGGCCTTCAGAAAGCAAAATTCCAACTACACATTTATTACTTCGTAAATACCAAGATCACAGAGGGACTTCACTGTGGAAAAGGCTGTGGTAGCCACAAGTCCCAGCTGACATCCCCACAGCACGAAACGTGCCAGAAGACCACCCTCCCCCTCAGGAGCTCAGTCTCAACAAAGGAGAGACAAGGAACTCTCTCCATTTTACACAAGGGCAACAAGGACAGGCCAAATTAAGGAACTTGCCCAAGGATTACAGGTGCTCAACCCTGCATCTCTGGTGTCCCAGTGCAGAGCTCCAGCCAGAGAAGGCCCAGCTAGAGTCAAACTCCCTTTTCCCTTCTTCTAATGGCACCAGCCAGTGGTAACCCAGGGAGGAAAAGGCAGTGCCGAGATGTTTACTTTAAATAACAGCACTACGGGCATTTTAAAGGCCAAGAGGTTTCTTGGAGATTAGAAACCTGCAGGCTCTGAAAGATTACTCACGTCTAAGAGTGCCATTTCTGGGTGATCCTCCCCGAATACCAACAGCATGAGGTAGCGTGCACGGTACAGTAAGTTCAACGCTGTCGAGAGTTGGCTGTTTGCAAAGCAGTACAGAGCAAGGTGCATCTGGAACAAAAGAAGTAACCCAGCATGAATGGCTTTTACTTGCCGCTCTGCGGAGCGAACCAACCTCTCCTTCCTGCTCCTCTTCTCAGCTGCACACAAATAAGGTCTTTCTTTATGGTTACAAAGGGTTTCCACCACTGAGAAGAGTCCCAGTCTGCTGGCTGATTTACAGCTTTGCTGAGGTATCACACAGGACAGTCCTGAGGAAGCTGCAGTGCTTCACTTCGGTTGCTCTTTTGCCCCTCAAGGAGTATTTAAAAATTAACCTGTATGTGTAAAACATTCCAACTGCGCTCCTGGAGGGATTCTTTCTCTTTCTCTGTCTCTGACATAAGTCCAGGGAGGAAGCCAGCAGAATTTACAAACGTAAAGAAACGTTCAGCAGACAAAACCTCAAAATTCTAAACTAAGTAGGACAAATTCTGACCATGCAGGACTCGTATCACGCAAACACTGGTTTTACAAAATGGTGAGATACAGAACTTAGGACAAAGTGGAGGATTCTGGGAAGAACACTGCAGAGGGAAGGAGAACTGCAACTGTTCTCTAGATGCAGACATGGATTCAGGTGGACGCAGGAGGTGCTGCTGCTCCACCAGCAGCCTGTACTCACGTATTCTTGAATGGTGTTGGGATGTTCAATGCCCAGGACCCTCTCGCTCATTAGCACCGCTTTCTGCTGATTGCTTAAGGCCTAAAAAGAACAGAAGACCCAAGAGCAAGTCACACGGTGCCGTGCACTTGAGCAAGGAGGCATGGGGAAGGAATGAGAGGACCCAACAGGCCCTACCCAAGCCCTCGCTTACCTCTGAATAATCCCCCATGATGTAGTTGAGACGAGCCAGCAGCCTCAGGCAGGCACAGATTTCCACATGCATAGCACCATACACATTGTTGAACAAGTTTAAGGCTTCATTGATGAGCTCGCAGCCCTCCTTCAAGAAACCTGAGAGAAGTTACAGCCTTGTACATACATCTGTTAAATAACCGCTGATGCTACCGGAGGAGCGCGCTGCCCGCGCAGTGAGAACGCAGTGGGATGGGACCATCAACGCTGCCTTGTGTAGGACTGGAACCTGGGAGAAGGGAATCGCTGCCCTGCACCCACCCTTGTTCAGTGCTGGTAACTCCACAGCGGGAGCGGGTTTCGAGCAGGGCTTGGAGCCCACGATTCTCTACCAGAACAGGGTGGGCAGTGGTATATTTTATATATACATGTGTATGTAAGGAGAACTTCTTGCGGCCTTTCAGGACTTCAAGGGGCCTGTCAGAGAGATGGGGACAGACTTTTGAGCAGGGCCTGTTGTGACAGGACAAGGGCTGATGGTTTGAAAATAAAAGAGGGAGACTGAGACTAGAGAGAAGGAAGAGATTTTCGCTGCTGAGGGTGGTGGGACCCTGGCGCAGGTTGCCCAGAGAGGTGGTCACTGCCCCATCCCTGGCACCATTGCAGGTGAGGTTGGCCGGGGCTCTGAGCAACCTGCTCTGGTTGCAGATGTCCCTGCTCCATGCAGGGGGTTGGACTCGATACCTTTAAATGTCCCTTCCCACCCAGACCAGTCTGTGGTTCTGTGATACTGGTGAAGGCAGCGGGCCATGTCACACATTCCCTGCTCTTCCCTTTACCAGCAGTCACCTCAAGAGGCAGAGACACCTTGGGTCTGTACCTTGCTGAACCTTTGCTTGCCCGCTCTGGAAGAAGTGGAAAGCATCTGAGGCTTTGGGGTTTACGTGCTTCACTACGGGGAAGATGTTGAGAATATCCTCCTCTGTGAAGGTGGGCTTGTGCCTGTTGTCAAAGTTGTACTCCTTCAGCAGTATCTGGAGGAACCCAAAAGACCAGAAGTCACGGCCACCACTTTCATAGGTACTTGGCAAGAAAAGAGGGGAAAAGGAGCCCTGAATTCTGCATGTGGATTCACAGTCAAAACAGCTCCCGTATCACTCCCTGGGGACAGAATTTTGAAAGGTCACACGTAGGTGTGCACCACCACGTGTGGAGAAATTGCTCTGCAGTGCCACAGCGTGATGGGGCCAGTACTGGAGCACCGGGGCGGGAACCCCATCCAGCCAAACTCCCACACCCCACGGAGGGGCAGGAAAGCAGCGCCATGTGGAAGGAAACCCCTGCTCTTCAATCAGGGACAAGCCCAAGTCCTGCTCTGCCCAGGCAAAGAGCTGCTTCTGTCTGGATAGGGAGCACGTGTGTGCAGGAACTTAAGACATGAGTGAGTTTGGTTTGTCAGAGCAAGCGACAGTTGTACTCAGGCTGGTGCATCTTCCAAGGGAGATGCACAGCAAGGTCACGCTAAAAGGGAACTGGACTAGAAATGTCTTCCCCCAGGGCTGGAACCTGTATCCCAACATGGACACCACAAAGACCTCAAGGGGCTGGCAGTCTGGCTCGAAGGCTGGCCCCTGCGAGGCCCTTGCACTTACTCTTCACGTTTCTCAGTACAGAACGTGATGGGGAATGGAGGGAAAGGTGGATCTTACTTGGACTCCAGTTTTGAGGGAGATTTCACGGAGCAGGGTGATTTTCTGTAGGTTATACACTTCAGCTGCTTGGTCAGCGTTCTCACTGCAAAAAACACACACAAGCTTCAGCTCCCAGGTGAGTTTCTGCTCAAGGACATCCCTCTGCTGCAGTGTACCTGCAGCACAGGTCCCTGACCAGCCGGGTGCGGACTGAAACCAATGACTAACATCACAGGGCTTGCTAATGGTCTATTAAAGCTTACGGAGATGCACAACAGTACTTTTAACTGAAACTCTATGTGTGTGCTCTTCAGAGCTCATTGGTGAGTCTCAATGCCCTCAGCTCTTGGTGAGGAGCAAGCTGCGCCTGATGTGAAGGGATGGTCACTGAGTTAGCCAACTAATCATGGTTTCTCTCTTCATACTTGTGCTTCCAGTTTCACACTCACTACCTGCACCTTCCAGCAGCCTTACTCACCATCTCCGTTTCAGATACGGGAGAAGCTGCCCTTGGTTTTGGAACATAAGCTCCCTTCAGCCTAAATCTTCATCTATATAGACAACCATCTTTTGACTACGCTCCTTCAGCTTCTTGCCACCTTCCAACCCTGCACCACTAACTACAGGTGTTCCTTCCTCCTCTGGTTTTCCTCCCAACCTCACAGGTTTCATCTCACTTCAGATTTCAGTTCCACTTCCCCCTGCCTCTCTCTGCCACATTTCTTTCCACTATAAGCCTGTAAAACTCCCTCACAAGTACAAATTTATATTCCAACAGCAAAACAAGTCAAAAAGGCAGGTCCTATTAAAGACCAGCAAGAGCTACAGATGTTTGGTGAGAGCCCAGGCAGGAGTAAGGGCAATCTGCTCTGCTTACCATTCCAGACTAAAATCGAAGTAGTTCTTTGCTTCTGAACAAATATTCTTCCAGAGCTCCTGAGGGGTCATGCTGGCCCACGCGGTGTTATCAGCATTTCCAAGGTTCCTGTTTTTCCTTTTCTTATTCTTTTTCTTGGAGACCAGCTCATCAGCTGGAAGATGGGCAATGGGATTTGGAAAGGAGCTTAGAAAGCAATTGAGGAAGTGGCTGATGGCTGCTGACAAACCCGACAGCTCCACGCCCTACAGCGAGACACCAAAATCAGTTGTGGAAGAGACCCACCATCGCACAGGCACTGCTCCGACCCTGGGCCACACAAATCCAGTCCTACCAGACACAGAAACATCTTCCGGGAGAGGAAGGCGATATTTGCAAGTGGAACTAGCACAGACAGAATTATGTAGGTATAAGAGTTAAGTATATACCCAACACACAAATATATAATTCCACTTGGGGCTGCTACCTGGGACAGAGAAACTGGCGAGCGTAGCAAAGACTTTGACACTGGACTAAAGCCCGGTGTATTGCTACGCTACGTACGGACACGTGTGAGGATGCCCCAGAGTTCATGCAGTTAGAAAAGCTTCTTAGAAGGCAAAAGCAACTTGAGAGGAAACGGTATTACAAGGAAAACAAGCTGCGATTTCACTTTTAAAAGCCTTCAACATAATGAGTGAGAATCTGGGGAAGAAAAGCATGAATGATTACTCTGGGAAAGCCATCTTCAAGTGGGAACTTGTTTTCCTCACACGCAGGCCTGTACCTATTTTAGCGCTAATGAGATTGTACCTCCCGTTGCTAAGCAACCCCCATGAACTGCCTAATGAGGGACAAGGCTCCAACAGCTCTATTTGTGGAGAAGAGTCATTAGAGAGGACACACAAGGCAGGAGGTCAGACTGCAGGTCATACCTGGAGGTACGTCTTGAAGATGTGTTTAGCCGATCGCGTGATCAATTCGCTGATTCCTATTTTCTACCCAAAGGAATAAAGAACAGCAACTAAGAGTCAGTTGGCAACAACAATGAAAAATACACTTTGCTTTTGAAGTGGGCTTCTATCGAGGTCTGCAGGAGATGCACTCTGCAGTGCCTACCCTGCAGCACAGCACCGTCCTGGGGCTGGGGAAGAGCCCCTGCCCACCCCGCACGGTGACCACGGGCCACCTCACGCGGCGCAGCTCAGCTCTAACGCAGCGCCAGCCCCGCACGTGCTCATCGGCAGCCATGCTCACAATGCTTCCCAGTTTGATCCAAAGCTCAGATGGATCTTTACAAACACATGGCTTAAAATCCAGCTGCGTTACCAGCTATTACGTTTGGGAATCCCCGAGGCGCTTCTCTATCCCAAAGGACACTCAAAGCCCCTCTAACACTATGAAAGCCACTAAGGATTTGGGAGCACAGCTCCCCATCCACCACTTGCAGGTCCTTCTCCCTCCTCCTCTATTTTTGAAGCTGTTTATTTTTTACACAGTGTTCTTGGGCAAATTATGCCAGAGGCAGTTTTAACTGACAGCCTGAAGTTCAGCCTGATGCTTACGAAAATGTGATCCAGCTGAGCACGGCCAGGGGTCTTGGTGATGAAGTTGATCACTTTGCCCAGGTAACGCATGTTGATGCCCCTCTGGTGCATGGCCTCTGCTAAGGTGGCCCCATCCATCGGCAGCACCGTGTGATCCAGGCAGTCTTTGACCTGCAGGGAATGTACAAACTGGTTACTGAGGGCAAACGTGAAAGAAAGAATCTCAAACTAAAGAAAAATAGTACAATAATCTGACTGGGGAGGGAAAAAGGTGTTGCCTGAGAAAAGGCAATTTCCATGGATGACGTTTAAGCTACCAATGCAGCAAGAACTGGCAAGGACAGAGCTGTTCTAACCGCTGGTCACATACACCTCTGTTACCTGGGGTTCAGGGTCACTCCCAAGGGCAACAGAGACCCCAAACACAGCTCTTTTGGTGGTGGGAGTGCTCTGGTGTTACAGAGACCACTCCATTGCACGGGCAGGGAAAACACTCGCAGCAGACAGCCCAAGCGCTTTGTACAAGCTCCTCGCCACTTGTCTCACTGTTACTCTGATGTCTCAGTGGAGAACGAGAAGCTCTACGTGCTCCCAATAAGCACTGGGCAACTGAGGTGCAGAGAGAGCAACTGTCATGGCAGAACAGCTCAGGCTTCACACAGTTCTCTGTGCAAAGCAGGCAGAGGCACAGGCCTTGTGGAGCAGCGCAGAGGCTGGTGACCAAGTGCTGAGCGCGCAGCGTCTCCAGCAGCCCAAGGAGACCAGTGGAGACAGCGACAGCACAGTTCAGCACAGTCCAGCCTACGCCTTCCAGCCCCCGGCCACGCAGGAACTCAGCAGCAGAGCAGGGGCTCGGAAGACTCCTGTGGCCCAGGAACCGCCTTCCCTTTGGCATGGCTGATTTAACTAATGCTTGCAGAACTCGTGGGCCAAGCCCTCTTCAAGGGCCTCACAGTCACTAACTAAAAACACTTCCAGTTAAAAGGCTACACGAGTTGTGCACGCTTAGCTGATAAGGGGGACGGCACTCGCGTTTTCAGCTGTGTTGCGGTGCTGATACACAGTCCCTTAACCCACGTCAGGAGTCACACCAGCTGCTCTGATAGGCAGTCAGGAGTGCCTGCTCGCAGCACCTGGCCTTACCCTGCCCTCGCGTGCTTGTGCAGCATTTTGGGTTTATAAACTACTCTATCAACTATCCTGTAAAACAAGTCACCAAGCCCTTTTCTGATTCACTCCCCCTCCTTTTTTATCTGAAGACTAAACAGCTGGTCTTAAAGATTATGCTGACTACAGAACTAGTCAACTTAGAGTTCAGAAGAAACTCGCCAGCAAGGAAAATCCCCTCCTACATATGGCCAACAACTCCCGAAGCCCTTGGAGTGGAGATCATCAATCCTGCCTTCCCAACAGCAGTGCCTGCTGTAACACAGGCATTAGCACTCGACTCGGAGAGCACCTTGAGAAGGGAAAAGCTGGTGTTTATCTGGCCAGGTGCATGGGTACGCATCCAAGGTGCCTGAGACTTACAGGGGGAGTTTTTACAACAGATACTACTAGTAAGAACAGTTTCCCAGATCACTCCAAATGATTAGTCACCGATTGAGTCACAATCGGGGTCAGATAATACAGTAAGTTGTGCAGGACGCCCAGGGCTAGGGAGGATGACTTCTGTGGTCTTTACTGTCCCAAACACTTAGCATTAGCTGTTAATTACCAGTGCCAAAAATTCTTGGTTAGACTAGGGTGGGAAAATTGTGCCATGATGTAAGAGGGGAAATTCAACCCCCCTCTTGCGCTTGCACCAGACGCGTGCTGTTGACCGCACTCCACCGCTGGTGCCAGGGCACGGCTGCCGGCAGGAGAGCGCAGCGGAGGCAAAGCTGCCGTGCCGCTGTGCCAGGGCTTGCTCCGAGTGGCCAGGCACCAGGCAAGCTCTCAGAGGGGACGCTGCTGCTGGTCCTCAGCTCCTTACCAAACCTGGGATCTGGCACGACAGCAGGAACGCAGCAGCGTCCTTCAGCAGCTGCTTCTGATCCTGCACCTCCTCTTTGCTAGACTCAGGAAAACGAACACCTGGGAGAGTAAGAGAGAAAAATCATAAAATTAATCAACTCAAAGGAGGAACCAGTCAGGTACAGAAAGCATATAGAGCAGGTAAAAAAGTTAGTGATTCTGTCTCCCTGGAATTAAAGGTGCTTCTTCAAAAGCTCATCTGCTCTACGACATTTCAAGGGACAGAGCTGGGCCAGCAGCTCTGCTGCTCCTGTCCTAATCCTCCTTCGATCCTAACACAGCTTTTAAAGTCCAGATTCTGCTCTTTATCTGGTCCATTGCAAAGTGCTGCGCACACTTCCAGTGCAAAAGAGTCAACTGGCCAGAGTGGAGTGGGAATGTTTAAGCAGATGGACCAGCAAACACCTCAAGTGCTAGAAACTCAGAGCCTTTTGCACACCAAAATTAAAATTGGGTTTTAAATTCTAGCTGCCAAAGAACTAATCCTCACCAGCCTTGGAAGGTGCTTGGGCGTTTCAAAACACATGCTCATTCTGACACATCTATTTCAAGCTAAATCCAACTCTGTGGCGATTCCCCGGCAACTCGCACACATACTGCCTTGGTATTCACCCCCAGGAACACTCTGGGAGCTGCTTCTGTGTTTCCAAGTGAAAAACAGATTCCAGCCATGGAAAGCCACATACGATGCCTGTAACTGATGTGTGTGTTTGAAAGGGCACCGTGACCTTGTTACTAAAACAAACCCTGCCCTTCGCTCAGGATCCAACCTCAGTTGTTCAACTATGACTGTTGTTTTTTACGTAAACTACTACATTAGGATCAAGTTAATTTTCTTCCCTCCCTCTGCTCTCTCTAATGTGGTCTAGCAGCTGGGATGCTGGAGAATTGCAAGAAGATTCTTGGCAGCAATCTGCAGACCTCCCCTGAGCATGGCAGTGGGAGACAGCTCACTGCCCACTTTTGGGAGCTCAAGCATTGCAATCAGTTACGCTTCTTTCTCTTTTCTCTCTCTTTGTGCTTCATGGAGCATCCTGCACTATGCCCAGCTAGCCAAAAGCCAGCAATATTCTTGGCTACGGAACACAATTTTTTGTCTGTAGCTGGCGGGACACAGTGATCCTCTGAAGAAGGACTAAAACCAGCTATTTGCACACATACCTGGTGAGAAAATATCTGGGTTAAACCGAATGTCAAATGACGTGTCACTAATGGAGCCTACAGCCTTGCAAGCATTTCGAATCACTTCTCTGCTTTTGGGATCCACTGGAGAAGGAAGAGATAAAAAATGCAAATGAATGTGGATTTCAGAAAATGGCAGGCCTAGCTATGAAATTAAGAGAGAAGTTTCATTACAAGCAGCAGCAGCGATCCCCAGAGGTGCCCACGCACGCTGCTGAGCCCCTGGCAGCCCAGCCCCAGCCGCTGGCCCTGCAGCCCAGCTCGCTGGCCAAGCTCTTGTTCCTGCAGCAAGCTCGTGGGCTTGCTGCCTTCAGAGACCCTCGCCTGCCTGCCCAGCTGGCCCCCAGGGTGATTGACTGCTCAGTGTGCGAGCGGCTCCGTGCAAAGAGCTGAGACAACACTGACAGAAGTCAGTGCTTGGTCTGTTTAACAACAAATAAGCACCCGACCACCCCAGTCTGGCACCGCTCCCACCAGTGACAGCCCACCAGCTGGGGCAGGAGGCCTGGGCTGCTGCTGGTGCTGAGGATGAAATACCTGTTCCATCATCAGACGCAATGGTCTCAGCAAGCTCTTTCACCTGATCAAGTCCCGTCATGTTATCGTCTATTTTACCATCCTCTGACTCAGACTTCTCGCTGTCTGCAGTGCCGTTCTCCGGAGAGGAGCCATTTTCCAGCGCTCCTGAGCTCTCCTGCTTGTTGGCTTTCTGCTGCATCAGCTGCAGTGCAGCCAGCTTCATGAATAAGAGATACCTACAGTGAAGGAAAGGAGAAATTCAGCACAGCAGGAGAATCCAAGAGGGTCACCACTGCTCTGCAAGGAAAAGCCTCGCCAAGTTACCATTCCAGACCATAGAGTTTCCCTGTGGAAAGGCAGGATGTACACCCTCTTCCCATGAGCTTTCCAAAAAAAATCAAAGGAGTGCACATTAGTTTATCAAAAGAAGCAAAAAAACAAGTGGGTTTTCATTACCCATCACAATCAGAAACTAATCTTGCAGTGGTTACAAATTGCTTTCCACACGCAGCATCAGCGGACAGCTCGGGAAGACTCTCGCTGCCGGACACACAGGACTAGTCACACACAAACCAGCAGCAGTTCTGCCAGGAGACCTCAGCAGAGAGGCCCTGGCTGTGCGAGCCAAGGAGCAGCAGCAGCAGCACCCTACGGCCACAGTCCTGCAGGCTGCTGGTCTGGAAGCTCTCCCGGGGAGCAGCAAAGCCAGCCTGCAGGCACGTGGCAGGACTGGGAAGGGCGCTGGCTGCAGAACTGGTTGCTCGGCGGGCACGGCTCCTCTGTCAGCAACTGGAAGGCTCGTCTTCCCAGCAAGCAAAGCAGAGGCTCCGACCATCTGTGAGAGCTCAGCACCCGCAGCCCTCCCCGTTGGAAGCAGGAGCATTAACATCACCCCACGACTTTGACTTGTCCTGCTCCCTGAACTCCCATTTCTGTGCCTGCACCAGGTGAGCCCCAACGCAAACACATCCCACCACAGAACTGCCTGCAGCAGTTCCCACAGGTCACTTTTTTTCAGTCTCTAGGAAATAAAGGCAGCATTCAAGACATGTGGAGAGCCTTAAAAAGCAGCATAAATCCTCCCCATTCCCTAGCCATAGGTGCACAGATTATCTGCAGGGAAACAAGAACTTAATGTTTGGACAGGAAACAACAAAATCAGGTCTGGAGACTGAAACACAAACCGCCACTTTCCCGGGCTCCCTGTACCCCTGTCAGAGTCCCTGCCATTTTCACCTTGTTAATTAAGTTTCTATAATTGCACCTGCACAGCCAAGCAATGGGGAAATGAGCTGCCCATTTCTGGGAGCTCTGTTCTGCTGTCCCTGGGACAACATAGTGTGGTCCTGACTTGGACCGTTACCAGCTGAGGCGCAGGAAGGGGGGAGCTCAGCTTACCTGTGTTCTACGAAGGCATCAACAAGCTCTTGCCGGAGACAGCAAAGCTTGTGTCTGTGCTGCTTGGGGAACCCCATTTTCTTACATTCCTCTGGCATCTCCTCCCCTTCAACAGGCAGGAAGTTCAGATCTGGAGGGAAGGTGCGGAGCAGGTCCAGGATGTAGTGACGCCCATCATTGCCAATAATGCCTTTGCACTCCACGGAGGAGCACAGCTCCACCTCCTCATTCTTGTCATTGAGGACTTTGTGCTTCTGGATCTTAAGTGGCCTGCTGGTCTTCTCCAGCAGCTCCAGGTACTTGGGGTGAGAGACAACTGTCTTGCCAAAGTCTATTGACCCATAGATGACGCTCTGTTCCTGCTCCCGTTCCAAGATGCCAGGAATAATAGACTGAGCTGTCACCCTGTAACCTCTGTAATCCACCACTACAGTCCCCAGCGTGTACAGCCCTTCTACATCCACAGCATTATAGGTCCGCACACCATTGAGATCATTGGTAGGAGCTACGTAAGCAGCAACATCTCCGCCAAAGTCCTTGTAGTGGTCACGGACATCAAAGCCCAGGCTGAAGAAAATGTTGTTCCAGATGAACATCTGCATCTTGGTCTCTTCACTGGGGTTGATGGCCATGACGTTGCCATCAATGACAGCCATAGCACCTCTTGTTGCTGCTGCAGTGAAGTCGCTGTGAACCTGGAGGCAGATGAAGAGAAAACTGGGTAAGAAAGGGCTCCCACCGGCCCAGCACCTCGCTCTCAAAGCTTCCCATGAACTTCTCCTTCTCTCCTCCTGACAGCCTTCCAGCAGGCAGGCACACCAGCTGGCTTTTAATTTTGTGAGCCTGGCTAGAGGCTCGGATACAAGCTGCAGGAGCCAGAACATCAGGGATCTACACAGCTCCGACTCAGCTCTCTGCAAAGAAGGGCTTATGTATCAGTGTGTCCCTCTGTCCCTCCCACCCACTCGAAGGACTGGATCAGACAGAGCAGCAGAGGATGAGGAGGTGGCTGTCTCAGGGTCAGCAGGGAGACGCGGGGTCAAGGAGCACAGTTCCTCCCCGTGGGCTGGGAACAGAAGGCAGATGTGTGAAAGAACCAGAGCCCTTGGCTTACAAACAAGGATCCTCCTCTTCCCGTTCACCTGAGGTAGCCCTGGTGAAGCTCCAGATGGGATATGGGCAGCAGAAAGGGGGCTGTGTGAGGAGCAGCTGCTCACCCCAAAGTTACCTTGAAAATGGCTCGTTCTCTCAGCAGCCTCTCGGGCAGGTTCTTGCGCGGCAGCTCTCGCGTGGTCTGCAGCTCCTCATTCCAGTCTCTGGTCTGAAAGAGTCAAAGCCTTGTGGGACCCAATGCATTGTCTAGGAAGGGGCTGGCAAGGCAGCGTTTCTGCTTTACCAGTGTTCTCAGGCAAAGCAAGACCAATACCTGTCCAGGTATGTGCTCTTCGTAGCCCAGTCTAGAAGTGTAAGCGTCCTCTGCGCGCACACAGTCCATGGCGTGCTCTGCTTGCGGAGCCGTCCAGCTGTACACCTGGAAAGGAGTGGCTATCCTTTCAAAGGGGTGCCGCTGAACCCTAGTTTAGGAAGGAAAACAATGTGACATTTTCCAAAGGAAGATTTATTTCTGTTCTAAGAGAGTCTTCCCTCTGCTGCAGAATCAGCTCCTGACAAACAGCAGAACAAGAGCAGGCTCGCAAGCACACAGTGGTCTTTCACTTAACAACATCCCCGATACCTGACTGGCCGGGCAGCATCTCTCAAGAGCACTCTGCAGAATTACCCGGACTCTCCCCATCCCCTTTCCCCAGTTTTATCCCCACTTGTATCCCTGGAGAGCCCCATCACCCTCTGCAGACAGAGGCAGGAGATGCCCACCCAGTGAGCCACCTCCCAGTCTGGCCCTCAGCTTTCCCACTGGTCCGCTGGTTATAAAACCAGCCCAGAGAGCACATCCACTAATGAAGTGAAAAAGCAAGCTTCACCCAACGGCCTCCTGTGTAACCTGTCTGCTCTCAGCAGGCGCTGGAGTCTCGTCTGTATTTACTTCTGGCCCAAGAAGCAATACAGTATAATCATTTTTAAATGGCCATAGTCACAATGGTGGCTGGAGGCCACTGCTAATTTCCAGCCCTTGTCTAGTGTTGCTTTCATCTTCGTAAGGAGAGCAGAAGCAGAGCTCCTGAAAGCCACACAATGTGCCTGTCCACTCGCACCCTGCTGAGCCGAGGCAGTTTATTAAGTGGACTCTAAAGAATGACGGATTTTGCACAGGACCCGCTGTCCTGGAGCGGAATAAATGGTCCCTGCAGCAAGGACAGGAGAATAGAACAATATGTTATTGGTTTTATTGTTGTTATTATTAAAGGAGCTAGAGGAAATTAGAGAAAATGAACATGCACGGACATGTTTAAAATAATTCTTCCCTCTCCACCCTAAGCCTACACAAAGCCCTCATGTGTTACTTTCACTGAGATTTTATGCTTCAGTCTCTTTTCTTCATTCAAGGGAGAGGTACCTACTGAGCAGGTTACCAGCCCAGTCGCTGCCTAGCATGTGGCCATTAACTCTTTGCTGCCTGGCTAGCTAGGAAGCCATCCATTCTCCCATGAGGCATGTAGCCAACAAGGACACTCAGTGAGGAGACCCACATCTCAGGAGCTGGTCAACACATCAGCAGTTTCCCTCGTATGAACGCTGCGGAACACCCCTGGGCTTTCTCTCCCACCGTGCAGATTGCCCTGCGTGTTCAGCATCTCAGCAGGGACAGAGCACGTTGAATTCCAGGTTAAGCCCCACAACTGATGCTCCCATGGCAATGGAAAGCTGCTGTCCCCCCACCCTTTGCTTTAGGCAGAACCACAATCGACAAATCTGCATGCTGTAAGCAAGAGTCATCCAGGAGCTACAGCCCAGAGAAATCCTCCAGCAGACAAAGATCAGGACTCTGGGCTTCCACCAGCCTCTGTGGCTGCTATGCCTGCAAGTCACATCAGCTCTGACAGCTCCATGTTCTGAGCAAGGAAAAGCCAGTCACAGCAGGCTGCTGCCATGACCTTTAGTTGGGTGCTTTGTGGTCCTTGCTGTGAACCTGCGTGTCCCAACCACCCCACCACTACAGGAGCTCAGAGAAAGCAGGTGTTGCAATCCTTGCTATGGCAGTGGCATCCAGCCCCACGGAACCAGCCCACAGCTGAGCCTCACCAAGCAACTTCACAACAACTAGTCAAGGCAATTAGAAAGGAACAAGTGCTGCTACCGTTTCTTCTGCAGAGCGGAAAAGTTTTTTTTGAAGGTAGGGCTGATCTGGTTAAGTAGTTCCACCAAGGAATGACTGAGAAAACTGGGGTTTGCAGGTTTGGGATTGAAGTTGTATGCAGTAGATCTGCAAGCGGAAAGAGAAACAACGTCACAAGCTGTTGTCATACCCAAGGCCTCCCACACCCCAGGACGTGCTACATGAACAAGAGCTTTCCACAGATGTACTGCACGGAAAGCCAGCACCACATGCCCTTGCTTGCAGAACAGAGACCTCGTGGCACACGGGTGGATGGGTTGCAAAGGCCCTCTCCAGTCTCTCCGCAGGAGACAGAGTCAGTAACCCTGTACCTGTGCCTGATGGATTACACAGGAAATTAATTTAGGCCTTCTTCAGCCACCACCAGATTCAAGAAAGGCTTGTATTTTCATAGCTGGGAAGGACTGGTTTCACAGAGCTTCCCAAACACACCAAAGGGCCTTTGCTTAGCAGAGAACCAATGGTGATGGCACCAACTACTCCAGTCGGAGCCCTCCCAAGAGGCCTCATCTCCCGCTGCAAGGCTGGGCACCCGACCTGCCAGGAACACTCCAACACATCTCCTGCCCCAGGTTGCATTTTGCCAAGCTCAAAAAGGCCCCTTGTTCCATGTTCATGGTGCTGCTTGGTCTCCTGGGCCCTGCACTCAGATGTGTACCCTTTGACTCGTCACTTTAAACAGTTATTTTTACAGATCTGTGGAGAAACAATGGACTACAAATTATTTCTTCCACAAGCCACTTTAACACAGAGCACTTCCACTTCATACTGAGACAGAAGGTGGAAATGGGCTTGAATTTCATCTTCTATATTTTAAGTTCTCCTTCTCTTCAGGCAGCTTTGTTCTCCTTCTCTGAATTATAACCTTGTTATAATAACAACACGCAGTTACGGTTGCCCAGGCAATTATCTGGATTGCAGGATCGAGGCCACCCAGAGATGTTTCTGAGCTGATGGTTGCTCAGGTACAGCAGCGCTTGTTGCTCTGAAGTTCTCTCCTGTCTACCCTTAACTCAACAGGTTTGTGTCACAGGCTACTGTGCTGGATGGAGCCTGCACCTCCCTCAATACTCTGACAGGCACAGCCACTTTTACAGTGTCTCATCATCACTATTTAAAAGAAAAAAAAACTAAATAAAAATCTACTCGAATCTGTGCCCAGCTCAGGAAGTTCTGACAGGCGGTGCTTTTGCTTTAGGGCAAAATGAGATAGTTGCAATGGTCAGGAAGGAATTCCTTCCCAACTCAGAATGCTCTAATTAGCTGATGACATTATGGAATGTTTAAACTTTCCCTAAAGCATCAGGCATTTATCCACTGCAGAGAAACAGTACCAGGCATAACTGAACAGCCCAATCCAGTATAGCAACTCCTACAAACCCAGGTGAGCAGCCAATTAAAATAGGCTATTTTCCACCAAAATAAAAAAAAACACAAATTAAAAAAAAAGCAGTGATTGTTTGTTTGTGGGATCTCTTCCAGCTGGCTATCACAAGCTCCCTGCTGCAGGGCAGGACAGGAGGAATCACAGTTACTCACTGATTCAAGTAAAACCCTCGAGTGGACGCGGTGATACTGACATGCCGATCCTCCACCGTGATGACATATAAATACATGAGGTCCCCATGCATTTTCCGGTTACCGGGTGGAGGGTTCCAGCCACTCATCGTCAATACCTTTAGGCACTGCAAAGGCTGCAGAAGAACACAACAGAAGGAACTCTGTCAGCAGGAATTCATTCCCTTGAGTGACAGAGCCACTTGGTGTACACGCCAGATTCCTTTTACCTGCCGCCCTCACTCGGTTCCAGAAACAGAGCTTACAGAAAAACCTGGTCTGCAGAGCACAACCTTCCTTCAGTTTGCCACCTTTCACCCCGTAAGACACGGGTGAAAACAGACACCCTGGGCCTTTGGGCCGTGCAAGGCATGGATTTCTTGCTGTACTGGTTTTCAAATGGCAGCTTCTAAACCAGAATCCAAGTGGGAGGGTATGGGAAAGGCAAGGGTAATTTGTAGGGCTCTGCAGATCCCGTCTCCAGGACTTTGCAGAGAAAGACAGCTCTCCCTCCCGTGCCACCCGCCCAACACGACTGGCCATTTTACACCCTGCGGATCTCCAGTGTTTTGCACCCAAGCTCTTGGACTTTATTCTTTTGGCTAAGCAGTGCTACTCTAGCACTCATTAAGCATCAAGCAGAGCAAATCCCAAAGTCCACTCACTGCAGCTTCCAATCCCTGAACACCAGTTTGCTGCACGGAACGTGCCGATAGCTGTTTAATGACACAGGAGAACTCTACCTTCCAGTCTCTGTTCTGGGGCTGAAGGGCACACAAGGGTCTCTCTTTGCTACCTGGCAGGATATGTTCAGGAGGGGTGCAGTCAATTTGTTCCGTTTCGGTACCTTTCTTCTTCCGTTTTCCACTGTCTAGAATAGACAGAGAGACAAAGTCAGTGCTGAATATCACAGCACTCCCTCCTCCTCCCATTATTCAAGGAGGAATGCAGAAGTGCTCCGAGCATTACTGTGCACTCCTGAACGACGTGGGAAGCTGACTGTTCTGATGTGTTTTAACAAAGCAAGGAGCCAAGGGAGTGAAAACACTGACCACGCTAGAGAAGCCTTTTTGCCCCATACCTCCCAGGTCTCCTTCAGTGAAGACACTCAGGAAGGACAATGAGTTACAGTCCACACCATTGAAAGCATCTGATGGGTCAAGACTCTTCAGAAGGTCCCGAATGTGACGCACATGTATCCTGGCTTCTCGCACTGTGTAGGGCTCTGATGAGCAAAAAGGGAGGAAAGAAACTGGGATTACACAGGTCTCAAACAGGAACCACGGGAAAGGGCTGCCAGGTGGCCAAAGCCACTCCCTTTGAGAACTCTCTCTCATTCCCTCCTGCAGTCTGAAGAAACTTACCTTCCACCACTTTAAGCAGTGAGCCCTCCTGCAGTCCTTCAATAGTTTTCAGCTCAGCAAAGTTATCAAGGACATTGCCATCCAGCTGCAGAGAGAAGCAAGTCCGATGGCAGGTATCCTCACGGTCCATCAAAACCTGGTGGATCTCTTGTACCATCTCTTGAGGAGAGACCTTAAGAAGGGAAGAACTCAGACAGTTATTCTCACGCCTCATGCTTGTTCCTGCCAAACTGCCCCTTTGCTGCAGAATCAAACACCTCTTGCCCCTCTCCAGACTTGGAAAGCAGACTCCAGCTCTCCCTCCCAGGAAGATCACTGCTGGGAGGGCATTGCCACCCCTGCAGGGTCAGCTATCCCAGCTCCATCTCACAGGGCTTGGCACCCAGAGGTGCCACAGCCTGGCGCTGTGCTGAGCACTTGCCATGGGACAGATGTGGCAGTGAAGGAACAGAATGTGGTGGGAGAACCCGGGGGGGGTCTTCCCTTATCTGTTCATGCTGCGCATTTGTGGTGAGGCTTTGAATGATGCACATGGAAAACAGCCCATTTCCCCCATTTGATCGGTGGCGGTACCTGCAGCGCAGTGTGGCATGTCTGTGCCAGTGCCACACCTCCAGGGCACATCACCGACAAGCGCACAGCTCCCGTGACACAAGAAACCGCCCTGGCTTGTGTGCCAGGGCTGGCCTCCCACCCCTGCTCCAGCCCCACCAACACTGCTCTGAGCTGGGAGGACTCGGGGCAGTTTACATAAGCGGCTGTGAGAAACAGAGCCTGCTATTATTAGCCTATTAACACTAACAGCCAAGGGGATTTAAAGGAGAAAAAAGCCAGGCTGCCATACAGCTCATTCCACAGGGGATGTAACTCCACTGCACACCCTGCTAGTCTTGGGGAGATAAGACTTCTGCTGGGTTTAGACTCCAGATGCCTCTCCCCGAAATTAGAGATAGTTCATCCAAATGGCTGTCGGTGAAGTATCAAGCCAAATCGGAGTATGAGCCAGGCAGGTCAAAGCCTGTCCTGATCTGGCAGCACATCACTGTCCATGTGACACAGAGAGCTCTCCATGCAGGGGGGAAGGGGAGACTGCATCATTCCCTTGATCTTCAGACTTCAGCTGAGCTCCCTGAGCTGTACTAGCACCTGTACCAAACCCAGGTTAGTCCAAAGAAGCATCATGCCAAAGGTGCTGGGCAAGCACGAGATTTTTCCCTTCCTGCGAGTCAGACCCAGAAGTCCTGTTTTCACAGCCCAGAACTGGGAAGGTCATTTCTGCCGTGCTCAGCTACACGCCTGAGCCCCTTTGCGACAGACAAGGAGCAGCTACATCTCAGCTAATTCCCCCTCTCCTTGCTCCACACCTGGGATCCGGAGTGAAGCACCCTCCCCATCCTTGCAAAGCCCAGGTGGGCCTGTGCCAGACAGCCTGCTGCTCTCCTCACCTCTTCCCTCCTCCTTCTCTAGAAGCCCCTGCTCAGGCAGCTTCTCTCCTGTGCCGTCCCCGCTTTGCTGCCTCCTTTCCCACTTATTCTTGTCAGAGGATGGACAAGCTGTGAGCAGCCTGAAGGTCCTGTGCACACCATGGGGGCCAACAGGACCCTCCCGGGCACAGTCCCCTGTCCCCCTCCCTGCCTGCCTGGCTGAAGGGACAGCGCTCTGTGTGCCCTGGCTCCCTCTCTCTCCTCCTGCGCCTCCATCCCCTCCCCAGCCCGCAAAGGGAAGTACCTGCAAGGAAAAGGGCTCTATCCCTGGCGCGCAGATCTTGACGGTGAATCCCGTGTCCTGTATGACGATGACCTCCTGGTCATTCCCATCTTCTCCTGGGTCAGCCTCCTCGTGGCCGTTCTGCCTGGCATCCTTCTCGCCCTTGAGGCTCTCGTGCGGGCCGCTGCCATTCATCAGTGCCACGCCGGACGGGTGCTCTGGGGGAGAAGAGAGGGATTTAGGCATGGTCTAAGCAAATGGACAGTGCTCTCCGAGAGGCTGGAGAGAGTGGTCTGGGCACCACCACCACCCTTTGGCCAACCCATTCGAACCAGGGGTTAAAAGGCAGCAAGTGTTGTGTTCTGGTGTTTACTAGACAGAGGTGTGCCAGGCCCTTCCCCTCGGAGCACAATTAACCTGCTCTCGCTCGCCCACTGGGTTTGCATCTTCCACAAGCCGTGTGTGGAAAGCAGGAAGGATGGGTTAGCGTACTACACATTCAGCTTAGTCTTAAGAAGCAACTTAATTAAAAGAAATGGGTGTGTGGTGCTTTGCGGCCCAGAGGCAGCTGTAACCTCTGCACCAACACGTTACACGGCTCTGCGCACACCTCCTGGTACAGGGAGGGCAGAGACGGCGGCTGCATCGCTACCCCGCAGTCACGTGGGAGCCAGGTTACTCCACCAGCACGCAGACAGCTCCCACAGCCCTGCCTGCATCTGCCCACCCTCCGCATTGCCAAAATACTTCGCCGAGATCCCATGGTGCCAGGGCGAGGCTTTGCCTAAGCAATTTTAGTCCAGAAAAAAGGTGATGACATTTTAAATGCTCACTTATACAGATGTGTCGCAGGGACAGGGAGCTCTCATTGTACCTACTTCACCGCTCCCGCAATGGTTTGTTTTCTTTTCCAATGAGGTGGGTAGTGTCAGAGAGATGATACGATTTGAGGAGCTGCAGGTCTCCTAGAGCAGCTTACACCCACCAAGCTGGGCTGGAGACCATGCTGCAGAGGATACACCACATTGCTGGACTGAGGTGTGGCCAGGGTAAGCTGGAACAGTGGAAAGATCCACTGATGGTGGCCTTTGAGAGGGAAGAGACCTCACTGTCCCCACCCTGGGAGCAGAGCACTGCCCTGGGCAATGACGGTGGAAGAAGCGGGTGTTGGGCCCCATGGGGTGTGTTCGCAGCACAGCTGTCCTGTCCATTCTGGCCACACACACCCAGTGCTGGGCCTCCAAAGTCACACATGGTGGTTCCGGCTTGGTGCTCCCAGGCACCCAGAGCAGGCTGGGGGCTTTCCCTGGCAGCAGGAGCAGCCCTTCCAAAAGGCTGCACGGGGTCAGGGTGGCTCAAAGCGGGGATAATGCCCCAAGGCTGTTAAGCACTAAGCTACAGTCCTCCAGCCAGCTCTGCCTGGCAGGCCTCCCTTCCTCCTCCTCCTCACTTCCTAGCCAGGCACCAGTCCCAGCTGTGCTCCAGGGGAGACGGCAGCTCAACTTCTGTCATTTCTGAATGCAGACGGGCACTGTGGCTTGAAGACCTAAAGCTATCACAGCTAGTTCTCGCCTATCAGCCCCAACTGCTCCAGCAGCCCAGAAGAGTCACTCAACCACCACCATGTATAAGAGCTGTAGAAATGTCGTATCCCCTTGCACAGCTCTGGAGCCATCACGAGGCTGCAACGACGAGCCCCGATGAAGAACCCCTGGAAGGTCACACACCTGCTCCAGACTACAACTGCCAACAGCAAACCTGCTTCAGAGATGACTGCCAAGGCCACATTAGGACACGGTGGAAGAGCACGAAAAGCACACCCGCTCCAAAACGCAGTGGGTAACAGAGCTACCTTCAGCAGCCTCTGGTGCTTCCAGCATCTCAGCAGCTGCTGCTCATGTTCCCTGTCACGCTGTGTATGTTCCTGACGTGAGCTGCTCATTTCTTTGACAGATGAGACCACGGGCAAGCCAGACGAGGCCTGGCTCTGGCAAGCTGCAGTCATGCTAGAAAGGAGGAAGAAAAGCTCCACACAAGAGTGCCCCCAGAGATGTGGTTTCAGAAAAACCACACCATGCCCAGAGGGCTGGGGAGAGCCCCTCGTCACACCCTACAGCCAGCACAACCATGCTTCTGGACTGCCCGAGCGTGTAGGGACGAGGAGGGAGAGCAGAAGAACTATTGCAGCAAAGCTACACCTGGGGCTACTAGTAGTGTAGACAGGATGACCCGTCAGATCCAGAGCCAGGTGTGGTACAGCCCCTGCCCACCCAAGCAGGGCAGCATCGCTGAACCTCTGGCTGTGAGGAAGGCTGTAGCGCTGACCAAAGACCCAACAGCGCATCTTCAGCTGCTGTGGCAGTGGACACCAAGGGCAAAATCCAGGCACAGCCACAGCGGTGCTGCCCACCGCCAAGAACCCCAGGCTCCACCTGTCCATGGCCAAGGACCTTTCCCAGCTATGTCACAGATGAGAAGCTAGAGGTGCTGCTTATGAACAGTGGACTTTTGCTGGCAGCGGAGGCGTGGAAGGAGCAGCCTGTGGGATGTGCCAGCTCCTGTCTCTCTGCTCTCATTCTCAGGCACATCGCCGGTCCTGATGCTCCTACGCTGCCTGGAGCACGGCACAGGGCAGACACTCCTGTGCCTGGCAGTCATCCTAGGGGCTTGGCCAAGGATGCTTCCCAAACAACCAACTCATCAGCAGTAGCGAGGTGGGCACGGAAGCTACTTCTTGTGCCACAACAGTTGGCAGGATAATCCTGAAAGAGACATTGTCATCTCTGAGTAAATGTGATTTTGGTTTAGGTGTGTTTTCTAAGCAAGATCCAGCAGAGAAGGCATCTCCTTAGAGAGTAGAAATTAATTGGCCAGCTTGGAGCTGGAAGTGGGGAGGAGGAAAGCAGCACATAGGGACTGACCAAACCAGAAGGCATGCTCCACATAGGAGCTGAGCAACCTGTACTGGCACATGCTGAAGTACAGCAAACACCTTCAGGTGCAACACGACACAGGGAAAGTGCTGCTCCACTTGCAGCAAGGAAAAGCTACAACCAGGACCACGCTTCTGCTCTTCACTACTCAGCAGTAGCAGACCCCCAGGCTACTGACTGTTGCAGAAATCAGAAGACTGTTTCTTCTCTGCAGAAATACAACATATTCACCCTTTCCATCCCTCTTTCTCTACTCAAGTGAAGATGGGACTGGTGCAGTCTGAACTTTGCGACAGAAGAGACAATGTAGAGGCAACACCTTCATGTCTCCTTATGCCAGAAGACCCAGCTCCAGCCAGCACTGTCTTAGGTCCAGAAACAGAAGTTAAGCCTGGACTGAGAAAGACCAGCTGTCCGGCAGGTTAACCCTGTGATTCAAGGCTGGCAAAGTCTTTCCAGTGGGTTTTCTACAGAATGAGTACGTTTTGATGAAAACAGTGTTTTCGCTGAGCTCAGAGCTTGCCTGGAGGACGTGTTGCCTGCTGGGTGCTGACTCACAGCATGTGCTCTCCCCACGGGGAAGGGAGCTGCACCCGCCCACCTTAAAGTGGGTCACTGGTTCTTACCACCCGCCGCAGACAGGCTGTGCCACGGCCTGGGCAGCGCTGGTGGGGACAGCGAGGCACAGGCATCAGGTGCTTGATTTCAGCATGCTCGAGATGTCAGGAAGAGCAACAGGGACACCCAAAAGACACCTGCAGAGACCTCTCTCCTGTCACTCACTCTCAGTTCAAGCCCCAGTAGCTGTGTTGTCACAAGCTCTTTCCTGCAGGAGAAAACACCGTGCAACGCACCCTGAACAGCTTCATGGAAGGCGGCTGAGTCACGGGGAAGCCATCCCACCCGCTCCTCCCAGAGCGGGAGATTCCTCCCGGGACACGTCGGCCTGCAGACATAGTTTTGTAGTCCTAATGAAAGGCTGTAACCTCCAGCCTCCCCTGTCACCCCACGGGATGTGCCAGCACCCCAGTGAGGACCCTCCTCCCTTCGGCCTTCGGTTTGTACCCGCGGGCGCAGCGGGGGCTGCGGAGCTCTGGCTCACGCTGGCTGGCAGCTGAGCTGTAACACGATGTTCTCATCACTACTCAGGGCACAGCATGAGCAAACCTCGAGCACACACAAGAGTAAAGCGTCAGGAGAATGGGCGAAGCGAGACAGCGAGGAGGGGAGGAGGTGGCACAGACACCCCCTCACCGGCGGGGTCAGCCCACGCTCGCCTGGCTGCGGCTCACACCTGGTTCAGAGGATCAGGACAAGGATTAAGTTTCACCTCTGCACCTGAACAACCAGAACACACACCAAGGTGACAGGCCCTGCTTCAGTCACTCTTCCTGTCCACAGCAAGGCTGCAGAGGTGGTGGGCACCTTGGACCCGACCGGCCAGGATCCCAGCAGGGAAGAGGACGCACACCTGAACCTGAACCTGGACACCGCTGCCTGCATACAGACAGCACAGACCACAGAAAATGCCCGTTAATAACTAATTCATGTTCAGACAAATCTGCTAACCCAAAGTCAGTCACTAATCCTTTTCTGAGATTAGCAGGTCAGAAAGATGGCCACATTACATTGCTGTGAGCTGGCCTGGTCTGGAAGGACTGCTCTGGAGATGAGGAGTTTCCTTCCCTGCATTCAGTAACAGCAGAGATTACTAGAGGCACAAAATGGAGAATTCAAACCCTACCTTTTCTGTCACTGGTTTTAGGAGGATACTTCTCATTATTGGCTCCACTGTCATTCCGAGGGCCCTGACTCTGCCTTTCCCTCCTCAAAGGTATTCTGAATTCTGAGCCATGTCAACCTCTGCAGGGTCCCCCAACCAGCTATGCCTGCAGCCCGAGCCCCCACCGCTGGCATGGGGAAAGCAAGCGAGGAGCTAAACCAGAAACCAAGCAGCCAGCGTGGGTCAGTCACCCTGCACAACCCCCTGGGCCACCAGCTGCACCAAAATCCAGCATTTGAGACCAAAATTCAGCCACTGCACAGGGACCAAACGAAAGCAAGACACAGTGATAGAAAGGCAAAATTTGACCTTGAGACTTAGAAGATAATAATCTGAGTTTCTCATCTCCTACAAGTCCTGGTGAGGACAAAAGCCACGCCAAGTTATTATTTGATGCCATGCTGGAGCAACTGGCGTGGACTCCAGCTATGCCAGTTTGTGGAGAAGTGGAAGAGGAGGAAAGCATGATGTGGTCAAGTGGCTGCTCCTCTCCCACATCACAGCTGTTCCCATGGTGCTGGAAAGATGCACCAGGCAGAATAGAGGAAGGAACAGCCCATCCCTCCACCCATGGCAGCCGTGGAGCTGCTCCATCCCTGCAGCTCAGGCATCTCCTCCATCTGAGCATGGCTGAAGGGAGCCAAAGGCTCTGAGCTGCTCCATCCCTCACCAACCCATGCTCCTGCCTGCCCCGGCAGAGCCGCTCCCATCCTTCGCTAGGACCTCATTTGCAGTCACAAACAACAGAAGGATTTGCCTTGTGAATGAAGACAAAAATCAGCAAAACCCCCTCATGTTTGTTTTGCTGCTGTGGACAAGGCACAGACAGGTCCCTCCGTGGTACACACCCTGGGTGGGACATCTCGCCACCTTCCTCCTGCCACGAAGTTCAAACTTCACCTCTCCTCCCCTCTGCTCCGTCCTGCCCCATCCCACGGGCACACGCGGCCACCCACCCCCTTTACGGGCACAGTGTTTGGGCTACCCGAAGCACGACATAGTGCCATGCTGCTGAGCACCTAGAAGCGTCAGCTTCTTTTTCTTCTTCTTCTTCTTCTGCTGCTGCTTTGAGGGCAGTGTCTGCACCTGAGAGTCCAGATCACAGCTTGACCTGCTGCCAGGGCATGCTGCAGGGCCCAGCACTACAAAACCAGTCCTTGTGTCCCCAACCTCAGGTGATGCCTCGCTGGTGGGGACAGGCAGCACAACTGTCCTTTGGGCTGGCGGGCTTTTCCCCACTGTTGGTGGCAGGGCAGAGGAAGGTGTTCCAGGGCTCCCCGGGCAGGGAGCAGTATCTCCGTGTTTTGGTACGCTGTCCAGATCCATGCAGGCAATGTCTAAACAGATGGCTGCTTGTCCCTCGCCATGGCCCCGGCCAGCAGGATGTGCTCCGGGGGCTGCATCCCCTGCATCAGCTGCTGCCATGTGCCCTTCCCGGCGGCAGGATCTATGGGCTAAGCCGCTGTCCTCAAGTTTCACACAGCTCTGGCAGGCCTCAGGCGACTGAGCATGATCAACCAGCCCTGCCGGCCCTTCCCCAAGGTCGGCTGGAAGGACAGACACCGCGCGGGACGCCTCTGCCCGCTGGAGCGGCCCGCCAGCACCGGGTCTCAAACAGCTCGTATCGCAGACCATCACTGCTCCTTCTTCACCCTTGGCCTCAGATAGGTCTTGGATGTATTCAGTGCACTTCTGTAGGCTTGCAGTCACCACCTCACTGGGGATGATGTCTGGATACGGGCCGGCACACTGGGCAGCTTCTGGCACCTCTGGACAGACGGTGCAGCTCATGGGAGGCTTTGGTAAGAGGGGTGACCTCTCATCGGGCGAGTTAAAGCTGCGCGTCGGGAAGATTAGATCGGTGACATGCCTGCAGCAGTTTGCAAAAAGGCTGTTCCCCATGATCACAGGCAGCCCGTCTCATAGAGCACCGGATTAGAAAGTTAGTTTTGTTTGCAAATCTCTTGTTTGCACACATATATTGAAGGCCCCACAAGGCAAACTCCCAGGCACAGCCCTCGCCTTCCGCAGCCTGGACCTGCTCGCCTGCTCACGCTGTCAGCTGTGTTCTCCACAGACAATTCCTGCTTGTCCCCAGGGTGGTGGGATCAGAGGACCGGCAGCTGGCTCTGTACAGTGTCCTGTGCACCCTGAGCTCACATCCCATGTGCCTGCCAGAATTGGGCGCTGGGTTCACAGCAGCTCCCCAAAGTGCAGCCCAGTGACCTTCACCCACTGCGCACCTTCACCCCTCTCCCCAACCGCCACGCTCACGCCATCACCACATCCATGAAGCCCAAAGGCAGCTCCTGGCAGCTGTAGCTCTCCTCTTCCCACCACGCTAGAACCAAACCAGACGTGTATCCACCAGGTTCCTCGGGCGCACTCGCAGAGGGATGCCGGCCCGATCGCCCCGGCCCGGAGCTGGTTATAAATAGCCCAATCTCGAGTGCCGCACCAGTGCAGCATGGGACGAGCGCGAGAGCCCTTCAGCGCTGCCAAACCTGTAAGCGAGTGAGATGCATTGAATTACAAGGCGAGGGCAGTTACTATGGCACGCCTGGGCCCAGGCACAGCCATCCATACCAAGCAGGCAAGCACAAAACAGCCAGGCAGCGAACCAGTAAGTAGCTTCCAGACGGAATTTTCTGTCCCCTCACCCTGCTCTGCCACATCAAACACAAACGAACCACAAAACCACACACAAGTCCCTAACGCCACTCCTCTCTCCACGCTAACTTAAGAAATCCTGGCAACTGAAGCAGGGATTATGGAGCCGGAGATTTCTGCAAGCACCAGCTGCCTGTGGAGGCTGCAACCAAGCAGGCCACCAGCATGCCTCCGGCGAGGCCATGCTCCCTGCTGTGCTCCTTGCCTTCCCCTGGCAGCATCAGCCTGCACCAGCACCATCCCACACCAGCACTCAGCTATTTGGGTCCCTTCAGTGGTCCCAGTTTCCTGGGACACATGCAAAGAACTGGATCTTTCAAGCACATGATGTGATGTGCAAGAGGTACAGCCTGAACTGACCAGCCTTGGACTTGCCTGGGGAATTCTTCATGGCTGGTTAGCAAACCTGATGACTGCCTCGCTCCCAGGCAGCCCGAGTTTCAGCACAGGCTTCCTCAGCAAGTGTCCCAAGTGCTTGACATGGCTCCATGGATGGGAAGAAGCACAGCTCTGCACTGAGCAGAAGGAAAACACATGCACAAAAATCACAAAGCTACAACAAAGCCAAGACCACAGAGTTCACCTGATCGCCTGCTCACAGCCAACACAACACACTTGGAGGAAGGGCAATCCCTTCTGCAGAGGCCGCCCTGGGAAGGGAAGGAGCAGCCCCCAGCAAGCCACTTGACAGTAGAAAAGCAGAAACCAGCTGAAAAACAGAGCAAAAGCTCTCCACAGAACACCCTGGCTAACTTCTCTTGTCCTTTTTGAAAGAAGAGGAATCAGAAGAGAAGTCTCTCCCACTCACGCTCATTAGAGCTTTGGCTCCAACAAACAAGGAGCCCTGGGCTGCCCCCGCAGATGCTCCTTCAGTGCAGGAGCTGCTGGGCTGGGAGTCCCAAGACAAGGCACCCCTCAGCCTCCGGACCCAGCACCACCTTTCAGATCACACCACCATTGGTAACTCCTGTTTTCCTGATGATTTTTGAAGGAGTTTAGATGTATCAACAGCTTCAACTCTTCCTCCTTCTCTAGAGGCCTTTGGGAATAGGCAAAATGTTCTCCTGGAGAAGTACCAGATCGGGAGGTCCCATGAAGCTGAGCAGCACTTCTCCAACTCAAGCCAAAGCAAGCTCAGAGCAGGGCAGCATGTGTTGGCTTTAACACACGAAGGCTGGTGTCAGTATAGCAAATGCAAATAACATTTTAGCTGAATAATAAATTAAGTAAATAGTTTAATGAACATCAATAAATTGACTAAATGAATAGGCATTAGCTCCAGAGCTGGCGCTAGTGGAACTGTTTCTGCAGGACGGCCCATCCTGTCAGGAAAGGTGGGAGACAGCACAGAGGTGCCTCCCTCCTCTACCCCGCAGAAACCACAGCTTCCCAGAAACTTTCAGCACTTTAGGTACAACAAGGGGTTCTTTAATAAGGGCCCACAGTGGAACGTTAGAGCTGCTCCACCACCCTCATTAAACTCCAATTGGTTATAACCCATCTGTGGGTAGAGGTATAAGCCCTGCATTTATTTTCCAGCAGCTCTACAACGCTGGGAACTGACTCGCATGGAGAGCGTGGCCAGGCTGCAGCATGTGGCTCCTGGCAAGGGCCCCAGTCCCGTGGCACTAACAATCCACGGACGGCAAGTGGGGAAATTATTCATTCCTAGCTCCTGTGCATCTGCAGCAAAGTTTGGCTGGACAGACCTAAACATTCCAGTCTACTTAGAAGTTTGTGGCTTTTCCGTGTTCGTATTGATACAGGGATGTTTGCACTGCAGCTGTGGGCTCACAGCTGTGGGCTCAGGCACTGAAAGGACAGAAATACCTCGTGCTTTGGATTTGGCACCCTGAGTTACCCTCGCTGTGCTCTCACATCTGGGAGCCACATTTAAACCTGTCTGTAAACTTTCTATCTGGCCAAAACTTTGGAAACTTAGCCCTGAAACTAGCTGGCTGAGTGACTCTGCTACAACAACATGCCATGCAAACATCAGAGAGATCAGGAGCAAAGACTAGGACCCAAGGCAAAGTGCAAAGATCAGCACCAACAAAAACTCCAACTAAGTTAGGAAAAGCGTGTTTCTCCAATTTCACAAGAAGAGATCCAGATGAATGAATTGCATTTCAGACAGATACCAAGAAGTGGTCAATAATTCTCTGAATACGTATTTTATTCTGGCACATACCCGAGTTTCAGAGAGCTACTGAGGCAGTGAGAGCCCTCGACAGCAAGCTACCTGCCAGATTCTGGGTGCTGGTAGGAACAGCCACAGCTCCCGTGTCACAGGGAAGTCTCCAGCTTCACCCTGCACTACCACTGACCCTGTCACCACAACCACAGTGGCTCTGGAGAAAACTCTACACAGCATAAGCCTGGAAAGACCAACTTTGCCAGTCCTGATAGCCTTATATAAATCTTAATGTGACAGAGTCCCAAGACCTGCAGAGGTGATGGCAGAGAGCAACAGGTAGAGTCTGCTGGGAGATTCCATGGCTGCGATGTTGTCCCCAGCAGCTCCGGCTGCTTTCCTGCATCCTGCAGCACAGATGTGCCGCAGCCTCGCACCCGGCCAGCCCCGTGCCAGCCGCCCACAGCTGCCCGGGGCCTGCTCAGGCCACACACAGCCCCGGGGAAACCAGCCGGGCAGCTGCTCCGTGCTGCGAGCAGCAGCCTGGGAGACTCGCCCATCCCACAGAAACCCCTCTGCTAGGGACACCAACCACAGTGCCACAATGCGAGCTGGCACCAGAGCCCACCTTAACCCCTGCCGAACCTGCACACTGAGCTTTCAGGTTGGCGGAGGCTTCCCAGGCTTTGGCACCAGGAGTCTTACCCCGAGCACCTGCTTGCCGGGCGCTCTGCACCACACGGCTCGCTAACGGGCAATATCCACGTTACCGTTGCCAGTCTCATCCAGCTGCGGTGGCAGAAGGCGAGTGAGCGGAGAGCCTGGGAAGGAGGGCTGGAGTCAGGCTAATCCAGCCCGCAGGAGCTCTAGGCAAGCAGGGCAAGAGTCACCATCCTCCAGGTTTATGTTGTAGGACAGTTACTAGGTAAAACTCCTCCGAGCCTGCAGCTTCATCAACGGGCTGCAGTAGAGCTCTTCTCTTTAAAGCGAAGGGCAAACTAAGGAAATGCTTTTTTAAGAAAATGTGCCATTAATGTCTCTTTGCTGCGGGGAACTTTACTTCAGGGCCTGCTCCACGTGAGTTTTCCCTCAGGACCGGTCAAGCAGCTGTTGAGCACCACAGCAGTTATTTCTTCAGCTTGAGAAACGAGCTCACTTCCGCAAGCAGAGATCTATTTTCCTACCCAAAGAGGGAGGTGTGGGAGACCAACCGGGTTGTCACCTAAGTGCCTCTACACTGAATCGTCAAGGAAACGCCAGATAACCACTTGTCCCAGACCCACTAACATTAAAGAGATGGAATGCAACATGCACATAAGAACTCCAGGACACCAACCACGTGCTTGTGGGAGGTGAGGACCAAACGCCAATCCTTAGACAGCCTTGCTACTACTGGCAAAAAAACGGACCTGCTTCCAAAAACCAACCGCCACCGTGGGAGCAGCCATGCTTTGCTTTTCATCGTTTGCGCTCTGCCCCCCCTAAACCTGGAGACTGGTTTTACTTCTCAAATGCAAATAAAAAATAAAAAGAACTTTAAAGCTTCTAGAAATAACAACTTTCTAGTATAACCAATAGAGCACACGGCAAGAAAGTGAAGTGAGCACTGGAAAGCTGTGCCAGGAGAGGGGTGTGCTGCCAAGTCCAGTCACTAACAGACAACGAAGACAAGCACAGTGCCACACAACGCTGTTTTTACAGTTCTGCATTTGGATTTATCTAGGTGCATGTTCCTGACCTACTTACTTCCACTTTTCAGCTGGGAAACCCAGGAGCAAGGCTGTTCAGGCAGCCCAGCAAGGTTCCAGCAGGAGCTCAACAGTTATCCCACCAGCAGAACTGCTCCAGACATGATCCCCTGGGTTCCCATACCCCATCTTGCCACACAGACGTTGTGTTATCACACTTCTTTCCTCTTCTTAACCTTGCAGCAGTGATCAGATTTCTCTTGTGCAGTATTCCTCCGATTCTCCCCTCAAAGCCTGTTAAAACTGAATATTAAAAAATCCCAAGTGCCAGCAATTCAGCCCTTTCCCAAACACCAGCAAGCCTACAAGGTCAGGCGACAGACAGTGACAGCAGATCCTGAGATTAAGAATCAGTCTTCTGACCTTGTTACTAGTGCACAGCTCTCCTGCCTCCACAGCAGTTTTCCACCAACACCTGCATCCTCCACTTTAATAAAGCAGTAGATGTGGCTGAAGATATGGGTGGCCGGGAAGAACAGGGATGGAGGGACCTTGCTGGAAAAAGCAAATCTTTGGGCAAGGCAAGGTTGAGAAGTGTTTTATGGTAGCTACAAGTGCTGCTAAACTTGCACTTGAGACAAACTTGTTCTAAGGCACTGACAACTGCAGGAACAAAAATAATCCAAGAAACACTGCGCATCTTGACTTCACGCTAGCTACGAAAGGTAACTTAACTCATAACTGCACCTATCAGAAGTCATTACAGGAACCTAAATTGCTCATGTTTTTGCGTATTTCCACATTCAGCAGGACAGAGTGGCCCCAACAGTTTTGCTTATCTTGGAGGTAGACAGCAGCAGTCATCAGCCCTCCCACCTTTCAGAGGCAGAGAACACAGCCCCCAGGTCTCCACGCCTGGCACAGCAGCAGGGTGCATTTCCTCAGCAAGGAGCACAATTGGAGCCTGCCCACCACCCAAAGCAGGGTGCTCCGTGAGCCGCACAGGCAGCGGCAGCTACACCAGAGCAGAGACCGATTTTCCCTGGCAGAAGGGGAGGCCTGGGAACCAGAGCTCCTCATGCTGCCGGCGCAAGGTGGACTGGCGGCCCCCACCTCCAGCGCTCTGCCTGGGAGCACAGAGCCACCCACCGCCCCAGCCCCAGGCTCCCACACAGCGCAGGAGCTTTCCTCCTCCTCCTCCTCCCCAGACCCACAAGGTGCCTGAGCAATCCTGCAACGCTGAAACACGGGGAGGATTTTTCCACCTCCCTGCTCCTTCAGCAATCAGCTTGTGCCCGGAGAGGCAGGGATTACACAGCGTAACTTTTTAACCCAGTTGCTGGCACTGCAGGTGTGATGCTCGCCCCACAGCCACGGGAGCTGTTCAGCCCTGCGCTGCCCGCTCTTGAACCGCGGCCAGCCTGCTCCAACGAACTTTGCTTTAGGTGACAAACTTCAAAAATTCGCCTCGCCACCATAAAACCAGGGGAGGGAGGAAGTGGCGGGTCGCTCGCTCAGGACGAAGGCCGGCCACAAGCCACACCGCTTCTACTTTTTTTTCTCTGGTACGATAAAGGTCAGAGAAAAAGGCTGAGCCCGAGATGAGCGCTCAGGACCATAACTTCTTGCAGGTACCACGCATCAAACTCAGCAAAACCCAGAGCAGGGGCTGCCTTGCAGGGCCTGCGTCCGCAGCAGGCGCTGGGGACGGCCAGGACGCGGGGCTGCACCTCGGCCCTGGCCTGAGCCGCTCAGGCTCTGGTTTAAAGCGAGAGCAACCAGCAAATAACGAGTTAAAACACGCAGTTTTCAGCTGAGGGCCCGGACAAGTCTGTCCTTCCCGGGAAAACCCAAGTTCTTGCTTTTGAGTGCTTCCCAACGTGCCAACGGCTCCTACAACCCAAACTTCCAGGAGGTGCCGGCCCCCTCCCACCTGCCACAGCGGAGACGACAACGGCCGTAACGTGGGCAGCGCCAGCCCCGCGCTACCGGCAACGGCCGACGGGAACGGCGGCCACCTCCTCGCAGCCAGGACAC
>VZZY01012719.1:0-10974 GCA_013400335.1 Eurystomus gularis
TGGTCGGTTCACCACACCATTGTGCAAAATGCTGTAGGGGAACCTTGCAGAGAAATGGAAAGTTTAGGAGGAAAGTCCTAGGAGGCTCGGTAAAAGCCTAAAAAGCAGTCTATCAAAGGTCTCAGGAATATCCAGCCATGCTGGAGATCACAGCATGGGCTATATGTGTCTTCCCACAGAAGGAAGGATGTGCCGCTTCAGCACACAAGGCAATAGGTGACATAGATCTCTAGTTACAATAGGTGATACAGATCTCTAGTTACTGTGGAGAGTATTAATTTAAACTTTGGGATAAAGTTCCTATATTAGTGAGGCTATTAAAGTAACCAATGTTTTGATTTTAAAGTTGTGTTTTAAAAGACACTATTAAGATACCTGAAACAAATTTGTCTTTAGAAGTGGAGAACCACCTAGCATATAAAAAATATAGTGAGAATATATAACTGAAATTATATATTCAAGTGAATTCAGAAAGAGAGAATCAAAAAATGTAGAAGAAAAGCAGAGGGGCACTGCACACATTAATCCCTTAACAGTGCAATGATTCACCCTAGAGCAAAGGAAATTCCAATGAGACCTGATCACAGTAAATGTGAAGCTAAAATTAGATGCTTGAAAAAGCAAATCAGGATGCAGGAATCAAACATAGCTGCTGCATATGCAGGAAGAGATGGAAAACTTGATTTGGAGCTGTCACAGATGCTCTCTGTGGGCTAACAAGTTTGAATTGTTCACTGAAATTACTTTAATCCCAGAAGAGAGGGCTATAGTCACCCTACAAAATAGAGTTCCATATGATTGCTAAGCCGATACTGTCTTGGAAATTTACATAGAAGCAACTGGTGATTAGATTAAGTTCACTTAGGGCGAAGTCTTGATGAAGGCCCTTTTGAAACAGGATTGCTCCCTGGAGGATGCACTGGAAGCTAGATTCCAGAAGTAAAAAATACCCACTCCTCACCCCAGTGTAAGTTCAACTAGATTTACAGCCATGTTTTTTGTTGGCCTGGCAGATGCTTTATCCTCCTAGGATAGAGACTACACACCTTCCCTGCACCTTCACAGCTGGATGCTGGAAAAATATCCCCCCAAATACCTCAAAACTTTCAGCTATCTTTGACATGGCTCCCTCAAATACATTTAGACTAAACTAACTCTCCACTTGTCTTTCTTCTTAGGTCATATTTTCTAGACCTGTTCATCCCCATGCACTTTTTCTCATTTATTTCTTTGAGGATGATACTTAACCAGTAGTACCAACAATATGGAAAAACTGTATCGACTTACAGGTCATACTCCTTTTACACATTGTGAAGTTAGGTTTACTTTTTGGTTTTTTTGCATTAGCATAACATGGTATCTCCACTCTCAATATAAAATGCTTATCTGCAGCTGTAATCCTTTGAGTGTCCCTTTCCTGGGCCTCATAAGACCTCGCAATTGACCCCACTGAATCAGTTCCACTTTCAGGACTATGGTCTCTTACTGCCTGAAATCCCTGACTAGTACTCACTTCCTTCACTGCATGCAGCCAAACACTCATTTGCTTAACAGACAGTTCCAGAGGCTCATCAGGGCTCCTGAGGGGATGCCTGGCCTGAAATGCTAACATGCAGGATCAACACTCCCGTATTAGTCACTTGGGTGGACCTGTTCTTCCTGCCTTCCTGCCTCCCTTCTTCTCTTGTTGCCTGACGTATATGAAGGAACTTTGTTGACTGAAAAAGATATTTATTCAGCCACTCAGGAGATTCCCAGATGACATTAAGTCTGATGTTATGCCTCCTCCTTCATTTGTAATTGTTCATTCCAGCTCAGGAGTGCTGTCTGAGGTGTACTCTTGTCTGCATGACCCTGGTGAAACATACTATACTTTGCATTACTGTTTGTACTCCACCTGCTCTCTCAAGGGAGACCTGATCAGGATTCCTGGTGTTCTGTTCTGTGAAACAAGTTTTTCAGAGAGGAGAACTAAGTATCTGAATATGCCTCTTATGCCTTAACTCATACCGTTCTTAGATATACATCTCTTTTAAGAACTGACACCTGAAATTTCAGTCATAGAATTGTTAGTAAACAAGAAGTGACCAGTAACTGTACCTAGCTGTATAAATATAGCACAGTTTGTGTAGAGGAATATTTGTCTATCACAGTATATGGTGGAAAAAATCCAAATCTTAAATATATATGAAGGTCATAAGGTTGAGCTGGAAGACAAATGAACCTCCTTCTTTTTCTGGATAATCTCAACAAATAAAATTTTTATGCTGAAAGACAGATTTTATCCCAGGGGGAAAAAAAAGACAAAAAGAAAATTCTGGAAATCAGCAGAGCTCTATCATAGATTGGTTTTGGCTAGCAGTGGATGACCAATATCCAAGTCAGAGTGACTACTTTCTCCCTGTTTGGAGAAACCAGAGGCAGAACTGATCCTACACAGGAAACTACTTGGAGTAGCAGGTGGACTGTGAATTACACATTGTCATATAACTAGTATTGTGACTTACAATATATGTGGAAGGTTGAAGGTATGTATGGGACAACACTGCAGCAAATAAATGTGAGTAGGGTGGAAATATACAGCTGCATCCACTTGGTTAATGTGGTTTCTAAGCCAGTCCGTTTTATGCACTGGTCTCACAGTAAACTGTTGGAAAAAACAAGTCAGGAACCTGAAAAGATGTGAGCTAAATATAACTTGTGCAAAGCGTGCGTTGATTCATCACAGTGAATAGGTAGCATTCTGCCAAGTTTCATTGTGCTATTATCACATCTCGCACCTCTTCATATGAAAGCTGCAAGATTAAAATAAAAAAATCTCCAAGGGAAAGGACAGCATGTAGTGCATTCTAATAGCCTTCAGCCTGTCTGCTTAAAAACCTCTTAACTCTGCAATTTAGTACCAGCACATGCTGGTAATTCAAGAAGAAATTTGTTGAGCCCTTTTTCCAAATGCCCATCACTTCCTCCCATAGCTTGCTCGTCTTCCCAAGTATTTACTTCTGATTTTCCAACTCTGCTTTTGATTTTGTACAAGTTGCCTGGGAGTGTATCTTAAACTGAATTGATGGAATTTAAGTGGTGATGTTAGTCATTTCTACATGTGTAGACAATGGCATGTTAGCTGCCAGATGAAAACTGATGGTCATAAAGAACTGCACCAGTGTCCTGGTTCGGCCAGGCCAGGGTTAATTTTGGTGGAGTCAGGTTATTCGATACCATGCTGACGTCATGCCCTGGGGCCAGTTCCGGTGAGGGGGCAGTTCGAATTCAACTGCTTGGGTGGGCTCGGGCTGGGCTCGCTGTTGTCCGGTATTATTTCCTTTTTGTATTGCTCCTTTCTCACTGTTACTATTGTTCTTGTTAACTGCAAGTGTTTATTACGTGGTTTTTTTTGCTGTTCGTATTAAACCTTCCTTATCTCAACTCAAAAAAGCACTTTAAAACCTTTCTTTTTTTTTCTTTCTCTGTCCATGACCCGTGGCGGAGGGGAGGTGGCAGGAAGAAGTGGCCGACCACATGGCAGCCACCGCGGAGCCCCATGGGGCTTTACTAAACCCCCACAACCAGTCAGGAAGGTAACTTCCTCCTCAGCTTTAATACAGTAACTAAAGCTGATAGTTAAAGGCACAACACATTGACTTGCACAATACTGACAGCTTTCCACTTACTGGACCAAGTTCCAGGTACTGAGAATGAAACATCTCAGATGCAGAACTCCTGGGAACTGAGCCTCGGTTTTTGTTTTACTATTCCCTGCCACCTCCTGCCTCCAGTGTAAATCTCATCACTTAAGAGTAAGGATATGACTGAGACTTTTTGTGTTTAAAAAAAAAAACCCTGAAGGGATCTAAGTGTAAGTAGTTAGCAGTAACATGCATCTACCTATTTCCTGAGTCACTAAATCCCGCTCTATTTCCACCTTTCTAATGTTCATCTTTGAAGCACTGAGAAGTTTTCCAGTGAAGAAGAATACGTAACCAGAAGTTTCTAATTTCTAGTTAACAGTTGCTGACATGCTCTGCCAATAGCCTTAATCTTTCACTTACCAGTGGGAATATGTGTAAGCCCACAGTTACATTAAGGGCTGGTATTTGCTAAAACAGTGTGTTTCATCTTTTCCAAATGATTGCTGAATCAGTTTCTCTTGTACAGTTGAGTGGATTTGGCTAGAGGACTTAATGAACCTGATTTATTTTAGTTTGACACTAGAGAGAAAACCAGGGATTTTTTTGCCATGGGAAATGGAGGAATTTGAAAGCCAAGTAACAGTGAGGACTGAAGAACTCCGGTGGGTTGGAATGACTGAGAGTATAGTTAAATACCTGTCTCTTGTGTTTAAATCTCTCTAGGTTTTATCGTATTCCTCAATCATTAAAAAAAAAAAAAATCATTAAAAAAAATAATTTTAAAAAAATCATAAAAAAATGCTGGAGATCAGAATAGGGAAAAAACCTGTTCAGCTGGAGGCCAAGACAGCATGCCTTGTCAATTCTATACCAGGGACAACAGTGAGAAACAGTGAGAAAGATATCAACTCCTCAAAACCCAAAGATTATTGAAATAAATAGAAGTATTTTACTGCTTTACAGATAAGACAGGTTGCATAACAGTTACAGAGTTAAAAGCTGTTATGGATTACACTTAAACCAAGTAAATCTATAACAAAATGTTAGTACTTCCAAATGTGTCTGAGTTTGTGGGGCAGTGAACCTCTGCAGGAGCTCGGGTCAATCACACCATGATCAATGTGATCAAGTGAAAGCCGTTTATTTAGTAAAACATCGCTCTTTTATTATCTCTTTGGCATAGCACACAGTACAAGCTATTCTGCTATTGGTTACATTGTGCACATCATTTACCTAGCAACAATTTCTAATTGGTAGCACATATTCTTCAAGCTCTCGTTATTGTAGGATAGCTTAGTCCATTCTCCCTACACATGCTGATTGGTTGTTCTTCTTCTTGTTCCTCCTACTGTGACCACTGACTTCTTGCCAGGTTGCTGTTCTGTGGAATTTGCTTGTTAGGCCTCTTATCTCCTTCATTCCCTGGGACTCTTCAGACTCAAGGCTTCCCAGGCTCTTTCAGGGAAACATCATTATCTTGCTCAAGGCTAAAGTCCACCCCTGAGTCCTCAGACCAGCTGTGGACTCCCACAAACCTCCAAGTTGCTTGTGATTTACAGCTCCACAGCATAAGATTTGTGTAGCAGACTATACTTCCCTGTTTGCGGTAATGTTTCCAGGAGAATGTGAGTCTCAAGTCAGATCTGTGTCAACACACTGCATGTCTGGGTTTGTACGGGTTAGAGCAAAGCATCTGGATGCTGAAAGCAGACCTTGGTAAAGGTGCCTTCCAGAGGGAAGGCAAGGTGTCTGTCCGTCTTGGAAAGAAATGGCTGGACTTTTGAAGAGGGAGAAAGGTCTCTTGGGGTAGATAGCTGGGAAAGTTGTGGCAAAAAAACCCCAGAAAAGTCTGCAGGCTCTAAACCTAGGATGCAAAATAAGGGAAAAAGTGGTTTCTTAGTTAAGAGATGACTGACTGGAGATTATGTCAGATATGCCACAAGTATCTGCAATGATAAAGGATATGAACTGCATTGTCTATGAAAATCATAGCAGGAAGAGCAAAATTTAACACTGGGAAATACTTCCTAACAATCAGAACAATGAAGCAAGGCTAGGTTGTCAAACCTATTTGAAAGCCTCAGAGGACAGACACAATATATCTTTATGACTCACCTGTTAGGGTTTACACAATACAGATATCATGGATAGTATTCCTTGGTAGATCAAGTGACCTTTCATGGTCCTACCTCATCCTTCGAACAAATGATGGGGGAAGGGGGAGGAAGTGAGCTTCTAAGGCTACCTTTGCTGGCAAAGCACATGAAGAGGACTTAATGGTAGTACCAGAAAGGCCACTTCACAAACAGTTCTTCATACTGAGCCATCTAGAGCTGCATGATATGGCATGCACTGGCTACACAAGACATTCCTTTCATCTGCAGTGAAACAGCTGAAGCAACAGACCTTCTTTAGTCAGTTTCACTGGTTGATTGCCCTGTTGCTTATGCAGCTGTGTCCACAGGGGATGCTAAATCCTATCTCCTCCTGTAAAGGACCTCTAGGACTATACCTCTGAAGCCAAGTTTTCTTGTGGTAAAAGTGACATTCAGAAAATTGGTTCCCAGTGGTTTTGGAGCAAGAATAAAGCTATCATTAGGATGTTCATGCAGAACCTACAATGTAAGAATGGCAGTGCTATCTTGAGATAAATAGAGGCAGCAAGACAGGCTGCACTACACAACCCTCTTTTGAGCAGGGAGACTGTCCTGGGCGATCCCCAATGGTCCCTTCTGACCTTATCCATTCTGCAATACTATCATAAATGCTGTGCACCATCTCTTCATTTTTAAGAGACTTCTTCAGTCTCTTAAAAGAGACTTAAAAGAGACTTCCAGCTTATGTGGCTGGAAACACCACAAAGTCTATTAGAAATTACAGTGATGACTCCTCAAGATTTTTAAAATCATTATTCCATTCCCAAAATATCATGACAGACTTAATGCTAGAACAGCACTTGTATATAATTCTGTTGGTATTAAAACACTTGATGCATAGTCACGTTGTCTAAACATTTCTCTAAACCCATATAATCTACAAGTTTGTCAAGTCAATCTCGATATCCTTGCATGAGCAGAAACTTGCATCTTGCATCTCCAGGAACTGAAACTTTAAATTAAATGCATGCTAACTTTGCAAAAATTGGTGATGGGGAACATTTTCTATTATTGATGCAAAGGTTTAGCACAGGCTAATGCAATACCAAGCAGGCCTATAAAATATATCCATCTGAGGGGTACACATATATGTGCAAATATCCATAAAAGAAACCTGACAGTGTAAAAGGAAAAGGTGTAAATATGGAGATGTCAAAATATTCGATAAATGTATGTATAGAGTGTGTGTTCTGAAGTGATCATTTTGTGTTGCTTAAGAACAAATCCTGTAGATACTTCCTGTAAGAATAGGCTACTCAAATAATTAGTGCATGATACATTCCTCCAGAAGACAGAGGCTGATGAATGTTTGGGTTCTTTGGTTTTAGGCTGCAAGATGTTTGGAGCCCAGATCTGAGATCTTTGGGTACTACTACAGTGTTTTGCTTGTTGTCTACCATTTGAACTTGAATGAAGAAATCGAAATGAATCCAGTGCTGACTAAAGATTTGACTGGGAAAGACTGTGTATGCAAAATGGTGATTAGAAATGTTCCCAGTTTTCAGTTGCAACTAACAGATAAGCATCTTTACTCAGAGTGGCAGTAATTAGTCAGAGCCTGTTGGGAGCTACTAGCAGCCAAAGTGAAAGGTGAAGCATGGAAAAAGGAGCCAACAGTTAACTGACAAAGTTTAGTCACCTAGATCAGCCTATTCACACATAATTTAAAAGGCACTGTTCTTGAGCAGTTTGAAGAAGTTGCTCTGTCTTCCCAGGATGATTCAGCCATTTTAGATACTCTTTCTTCAGCTAATCTAAATTATCTGGAACAATTTTGATTCCTTTACTTGTCAGTAATAAAAAAATTACAGAAACATATAGGTGGGAAGGGACATCCGCAGGTCTTTAGTACAACCTCTTCCTTAAAGCAGGACTTTGTTCAGCCTGGTCTTGAAAATTTCTAAAGATGGACAAGGCACAGCCTCTCTGGGAAACCTCTTCCAAAGTTTAACTATCCTCATAGTGATTTCTTTTTCCCTTTCTGTCACATCAGAATCTCCCGATTCACTTTATGACTACTTCTTTCATTCTCCTGCCATTTGCCTCACTAAAGAGTCTGGCTCTGCTTTTCATAGGTAATCCCCTTGTAAGTGTTGAAGACTGCTATTAAGTCCCTCTGAAGCCATCTCTTTTTGAGCCTGAAGTATTCCACTTCCCAGAGCTTCTCCTTACAGGACATGTTTTCCAGACCCTCTATCATCCTGGTGGCCTCTGCTGGACTTGATCAAGTTTATCAGTATTTGTCTCATACTGGTGCACCCAAAACTGGATGTGCTATGCCACACTCATTCTAACAGGTACCACACAAAGACGAACAATCATGTCCCCCAGTGTAGTGGCCTGTTAATACATCCCAAGATCCTGTTAGTTCTTACCAGTGCTAGGGCACACTCATGGCTCATGCTTAGCCTATTGCCTCCAACAATTCAAAAAGTGCTTTCAACAGACCTGATTTCCAGTTAGTTGGTCAGACCGCAGCCTTTACCACTGTAGGAAGTTAAGTCTGTTCAGGACTTTGTATTTGTTGAATTTTATTTCTACAGCCTGTTTAGGTCCCTTCTAATGACAGGCCTGTCCTCAGGCATATATACTGCACTCCCAGTTTAGTGTTATTCACAGACCTATTTCTGCATGTCCAAGTAATTGACAAAGATAATAAACAGGTCCCAAAGAAAAACGCTAAAGAACTTCATGCTGTCTTCAGACAGCCTTCAGACAGAATACAACCCATTAACCAGTATTTTTTCAGACCAACAATCCAGGCAATATTTCACGCATCCAGTAGTTGACCTTTCCAGGCCATAATGTTCTAATGTGGGGTAAGAATATTGTGAGAGACTGTATCAAAAGCCTTGCTAAAGTCTTAAGTACACAACATCCACCACATTCTGTGCATTCACATAACTGGTCATTTTATTTTATCATAGAAGACAATTGGATTGGTTCACCCTGATTTATCTTCGGTAAGACATGTTCTTCTCCTTCATGCATTCAGAAATGGCATGGGTGGATTTGCTCCATGATTGTCTCAGGGACTAAAGTTAGGCTGTAGTTCCCTGAATTCTTTCTTGCTCTTTCCAAAGATCAGTGAAATATTTAACCTTCTTCAATAATGAGGGAGTCCCATGGTTACCATGGTCTTGCAAAGGTAATAGAAAAGGAGTAGCCATGCAATGGTATTAACAGCCTCTCTTAGCACCCTTGGATGCAAACAGTCCTACATGATTGATACAGCTCTATTGCTCTGACAAGGAACTGAGCAACTACTAGAAATATCAGTTCTCAACTTTGCTGTTTGTAAACACTGTATTATGGTCAGCTTTAAACTAGAATAATTTTGTCATACACTTGCCTACTTTGTGTTTTACGACTGTTCATAAAAATACCCTGTTTTGTTGGGTTTCTAGTCATTTCCCTGTTTATGCCATTATTACTGTGCTCATGATGACCAATACTCTTTCACTGTTAAAAGTCCTAAAGGAGACCAGCTTCTTTTACCTGAAATGTCTGGGATTTTTTCCCTGTCAAGGGGTCTCAGATTCTCTTCCTTGAATTTTTTTAGCTAGGAAATAGATGCGTCCAGAAGCTACAGCTTCAATTTACCTGTGTTCATGTTGTGCTTTTGTTTATTAGAAAACTGTGAGGACTAATGCATGTAAAAGTTAATAGAGAGAATCCTTCAAATGCTATTTCTAGTTCCCCCCAAGTCATTCTCTGAACTTCTGTAGTTTAATCTCAGCTCACTGACCACAGTGTCACTGCTCTCCTAATACCAAGTGCTGCACTTCAGACAAGTCACTTACATCTACTCAGCAATGGTCTTAGATTCTCTAGTCACTGGCGAAGCTTATATTTTAGAAATATCACTTATAGGCTAACATGCTTTTTAATGGCATTGCCAAAGGCATTAGAACTGGTGTTAGGGTAATGAGGTTGAAAAGAGAGCAAACCATTGCCTTTGCTCTCTGAGAGTCACAACACTCGTGTCACAAGGGATATATTAACGTAGATTAATTGTTTGAGTAGGCATGGCCATATCATTTTGCTTCAGGTACCATCTTCCAAAAAGTATCAATAGTAAGAGAAAACCAAACTCCATAGATTCTGACATGAATGGCTTTCTGAATCTGCAGTGTGGCCCTGGAAACACTAGGAGCAACAGCAATAAAACCCAGGCATCCAGTTTATAATTTCATGCACATTCTTATAGTTTGCTACTTTGGCTTCTGGCTATTTAAACCTCAATTCCAGAAGCCAGGCAACATGCCCTATTACTTTCTATAATTCATCTCTGTAAGCAAAGGTCCATGCCAAGTCATTTGTGGTTAAACTGAAAACAGAATTTAAGTTTCTGACAGACAAGAGGCATCCATTTAACCACACCCTTGATGTTAAGCAGAGCAAATCTACAGTGCTGGCATACTTTCTGTTAACAGGCTTAGCTTCTGGATAACATAGATCCTAAAGCCAAGCATGGACCCTGAGGTCATGGTACACAATAAAGTCTCAGCTGTTCGTTGGAAAAGAAGACAAACGTCTTCTAGGGCAGTGTCACATCAGACAGCCCATTTTCAGTTGCATTCTTAGCCAAGGTGGAAGATTGTCTTGTTGCTCATTCTTGGTTGGCAGGAAGAAAAAGGGAAATATGCATGTATTTAAAAGAATTACATTCAAAATATATGCATAATTGGGAATGTAAAGCTTGCTCTGGTGTCTTAAAAAGTTTGGACAGGTGAATTTTTAAGTACTTGTCTCTGTGGCCTTAGCATACAGCCACCTGGTGCCATGTTGAACTTGGCAAGCTTCCCAAGCTTTATGGACACCCCTTGACAGAAGACCTCACACCTTTCCACTTTCAGGAAGCGAAAATCTCAATGTCACCCGTTGGAGTGTTTTGAGTCACCTGCAGTTTGTCACCAAGCTGGGTGTCTTGCCAGGAGCACTGCCAGCTTCTATTCAAGATTCCACATTCATCAGTTAATAGACAATTACGTACTTTTGAAGAAAACCTTCAGACCTTAGACAGCTTGGAGCCATGAAAGGCCATACCCCGCTAAGAAGCAATCACCTTCATTAAGCTCACCCTGCTCCCGAATTCAGCGGGGGCCCTGTTCCCGGGGCAGGCGACCCGGCACTCCCCGCCGCCGGACGCGGACTCTGCTCCCGCCACGGGCGCGCGGGTCGGCACC